>JARFNZ010138701.1:0-10653 GCA_031763405.1 Balanus nubilus
CGAAAATTCAATTATTTGAGGCTTATCTAGGACTTTTATTTCATTCAAACGTGAAAACTATAGCTACTGATTGTAGGGAAAAAAAATTGGGTGATACAAAACAGTAGACACACTCCCTTTAAAGGCACTGTCCCACCTTAACATTAGTTTTGAGTTGAGATAGCCGAGTTGGCGGCTGTGTTTCGAAACTACAGCACATTTCATTCAAATTATTCACAGTCATCTGATCTTCGAGAAATTTAAAGTTTACTTTGTCAGTTTGGACCTTTCAAAGGCCCGCCCGCTAAAAGAAGCCAAATAAACATGTACAACTTTGTATGTTCCGTGCATATCAGCATCAACACTAATATGTGCCCCAATTCTCCTATGGGAATACCAAATAGCAAAATTAAATGTCTGTCTTTTTCTGTTAATACACGCCATTTCTGAACATATTAGCACAAGAGGGGCCTTGTGTGCTTCAAATCTGCCAAGCTCATAATTATTTAATTCTTCATATTTGGGGCACGCACAACTTAGATTAATCACGAAAAATCACTATTTTTGGCGCTCACTCGGCTCAGCGTAACACGACAACGGCATACACCCAATATTAGTTTGGAACTCTGCCTTACATAGAAAGTAAAAAGTTAAGAACATTTAAAGTGATCTATTAATGCCTGATTTGATACTATTTAGGTGTCCCTGTTCTCCTGCGTCCCAATTATCCACACTCTCCCCTACTTATTAGGCAGTGACAACTGGTAGTGGGCTCAAAGTAAAACTCTTGTCCCAAGGTCACCCGCGCCTCAATAATCTTATCCCATAGTTCGTAGCGTGTTGCCTACTCCGGCGAGTCTATGACTAGGGATGTGTCGGCGGGAAGAGACCAGGCGGTGGTGACATGCTCCAGTCTCTGTGGAACAATGGCGGACTGCTGCGGTTCAGCCGCCCAGTCGGCACTGAGGTATACACCAATTTGAACTGAAATCTGAGATGCAGGGTGTTATGGCCCTGTCGATCTGTCCTGGAACGCCCCAGCTGAGGTATATACCAATTTGTACTGAAATCTGAGATGTAGGGTGTTATGGCCCTGTCGATCTGTCCTGGAACGCCCCAGCTGAGGCGGTCGGTCGACTTTCAGCAGTTCGTCCCAACCGTGCCTTGTACGCTTGGCTTGCCTTACCTTGTCCTGGCTTCAGTTTGCTGTTCGCTTCAGTTCAGTGTGATGTCTTGGGCCTCCTGAAATCCCTTTCGGCGAGCGTGAGTGTTCAGGAACGTGTTCGAGAGCTACTCGGTTCGTGTTCGGGTGTGTGTTCGAGAGCTAATCTCGATACGTGCGTGCAGACTGTGGTTCGCCCCAGGAGGTCTATGGGTGCAGTTTGCAACTTGTCTAGTGCGGCATGGCGCCAACGCACTGGCGCGTGCATTCAGTACAAATCTCCGCGTTTATGTTCGAAGTTAATCGTCAGGTTCCAGGAGATGTTAAATTTATCGCGACAGCGAACGTCATAAAGCCAGGGTCATGAATGCAAAAATGCATAAATGCTCATTTGTATTTCAAATACTAGTCATACATTAGCATCTGCATAACTGTCCATGCAGTTTCTGGGTACTGTGTCTGTCTACCTGGCTACCGCTGTGTCCATGGCAACCCGACATTCACCGTCTAGTACCATGTAGAAAAATTGCTTGCTGAACCATGCAATGCTAATGCTTGTTTTCGGAATGTTCGGCCGTCTTAGGGGATGCACGCTAGAGATGCAATGTTTCCCTTAAAAAAATAACTAACCGACAACGCACCGCTCCATCAAAATAAAATCAATTACGGACATAATACCGCAGCTCAAGACACATTTACCGGCACATTTACTGGCCTGTATCCACCTACTCCACATGTATAGCCTGTACTCTGAATCTGAAACCGACATATCGTCACTCAAATGGCATGGTATTGTCATATATCATATAGTTAACTGCAATAATTAGAAATTACCGGCATGCATTGCTAATGCACATGCAAAAAACATGCATTGCAATACACATGCCGAACACCACAAATCAAAGTAGGTAGGTTCTTCTGCTGAAGAGCAGCGTCAATTTTACACGGGATTTCTATATAAGTGTTTGGCGTGAGACTGACTGACTCTGGGTCAGGAGCCTGATGAGGAAGAGAGTGAGAGCATCTCCTTTTCCTTTCTGCGAAAGCCCTTACAACCGTGACCACTGCAGTTCGAACGTCACAGTGGAGTATTTGGCGTTTGTATTTAGACACATGCCGAGCCGTTAAAGTGCTGGAAGTTGATAATTATTGATTATAGCAGCGCTGTCAGATGAACATATTTAAAGGTAGTGTGTCTACTGACATTGGCCATATGGAGTTATGGACAGGTGATTGTAGAGCAGATTGTTCTGAATCAAGCGATGCCTGCGCTTCTGCAGTATAACCCTAGTTGCTGAGATAATCCGTTTACCCCAGCATAAGTACGGATCAAAAAGTTAGCGGTTTTACCCCAGCCTGCTTTCACCACTAGAATTCGATGCAAACTTGCCAACGTATCGATAGCGTGAACCAATCACATTTCAACAAAACAGTTCTTGAGCGCTGATAGTAGCATTCAAGCAGAAGATCGGTTCTGCTTCAACTGTTTGTTTGCAATTTCCGTTAGTCATCACATTAAAAAAAATGACTAACATGTGCCAAATTACTTCTTCTTTTGTCTTTTTGCCTTCACCATAGTAAAAACCGCTTCTACACCGAAATAAGCTGAAAGAATTCAAGCCAAAATTTAATTGTTTGATGCATATATTACAATTTTATTTCATTCAAATGTGAAAACAATATATGTATATATAACAAATATAATAGCTACTTATTGTAGGAAAATGTTTTGGGCGATTAAAAACAGCTGACACACTCTCTTAAACAACAACCATTTAATTGCGACGCTTTTAAGCCCAAATCATCTCCATCACCATAGCATGGTAAAGCCATCATCTGATAGCTTATTTCCCTCACTCCTTTTCACATATTCTCAATTTCCCGTTCAAATAAGCAACGCCTAATGCGATGATTGAATGCGCCGTCTATCACACTTGTTTCTCTGATTGCGTAACTGTTGAACGTTGCCGGGTGCCAACTGATAGCCTGTCTAATATCTCCATCAAACCGATAGCGAGCCGTGGGCAGTCGGAGAGATGAGCGCGTTATTTCATGTCATTCCTGATAGGGCTGTTGAGGGGTTCTGGCGGGCAGCGGACTGGGAGAGACGTGATGTGACGTGATGTGACGTGATGTGACGATGAGAGGTCTGTGACGTGACGTGATCGTTACAGATGCACTCACTTTGTACGTGCTGAAGTGGGACGTGCTGAACTGATGCCCACGTGGGTAGATGCCTACCCGTGACCAGCTACGAGAGACAGAGGGCAAGGGAGAAACAGAGGAACAAAGGAAGAATAATCCAACTGCGCCGCAGAGAACCGAGTTTGTTATAAATATACAGTAACACAACGCCGAACACACAAACGCCTAGACATAGGTACAGCTCCGAAAAAATGTAACTTGTAGGATGTGCCAGTAAAATACTTTTTATATTTGTGTGTTGAATCTTGACCCGAAATCTCCTGAAATGATGTTTTTTTTCAAACATTTTTGCGAAACAACTTATTGATGAATGTCATAAAGCTCAAAGAAAATACGAATGCGTAAGATTAAGTTTTGTTAGAAATAACTGAATGGGATTGACACAGAAAGATCGTTTAAATGCTTCGAAAACGATCGCCATGGGAATCGTCAGTGATGAAGCCATCTATCAGCTATCACCGTTCTTCACCGAGCCGATCTCATTCCATGGACAATGACGCACAGAACCAATTTCAACGCCTCGGCTCAGCTCGCCAGGTCGACCATAGATCCCAATTCAAACCGACGCAGCTCTTGGCTATAGAACCCACTGAACCGACTGATGGAATCCACGTGTCGATCTGACGTCAAGCCGTCTAGCATAGGGAGGATCGAAATCCATGAAACGGACCGCGGTTTTGATAGTAGCGGCGTCTCCGCTCTGTTGCAACGTTGCAGGCTGAATCAGAAGGAAGTGACCCGCTTTTAAGTTCAGACGCAGTACGCCGCTCGGTTGCGGTTTGTTGCAGATTGTGCTCATGTGGGTAGCAATTCCAACATCTGGGGTCGGCCACGCGAATGCCGTGGAAATACCATTATGACCCAACTGTTCTCGGATTTCATAACACACGCAAACGATATGCATTACGTACACAAACTTTGCAAACGTCCGGTGCACACTGGGCCTGTAATGACTGTTACGGGCCCGTAATTAATACGGCGGCGACAGCTGACGTCATGGTATGGGAGGAGCAAATGCTTGGCGCATGCGCAATGAGACTGTTTCACCTCCGTAACGACGTAATCATTACGGTGCCGGTGTGCACCGGGGATAGCCTGTCGCCGCGCGCAGCTTTTCGACTCAAGTGCGCACAGTTTTATTTAACAGCTATTCAACTTGTGATGGCGTTGTCACAACTACACCTTTTCACGCACGATTTAAAAAAGCTTAAATTATATTTTAAAAAGCTGCAGTTCGATTTAAAAAAGCTGCACTTGGATTTAAAAAAAGTTCAATCACAATTTGCACGCGATCTTTTTTAAATCGAACCTCAGTTTTTTAAATCAAACTGCAGCATTTTTAAACAGAATTTTAGCTTTTTTAAATCGAACGTGAAAAGGTGTAGTCTGCATTATCTGTTGTTTAACATTTAGTTATTCATTCATATCCCTCTGCCTTGAAAGCATATATTACGGAACATTTTGTTTTAGGTGTGCTGCTAATGTTTTTGGTTATTTTCCTGAATGAAGGTGGGCTTTCTCACGAACGATTTCTTGTGACCCATAAAATTGGTTAATTTTCTGTTTCCTTTTTCACTCGTCAGAGGCAGACGGCAGACGCAAAATTATTTTCATCATATGGTTAGAATGTCTGGCGTTATTTAATTTGATTCGCATTGAATATAACGTTCCACAATAAAACACGTCTCGGCGTTTCATCCGCCACAAGCGTTAGTGCATATGTCGGGTGGTTGATTTAATTGCATTGTGGTGAACTTCCGAGTTGAGAAGCCTGGGGGATGTGGCAGAACGTCAGTTTAAAGTAACTGATTTTGCTAAGGGTTTATCTAAATCCAGACTGTCCTTCGTGTTTCACTTTGAGGACTTCCAAAAGCTGTGATAGATCGGAGGACTTCCTCCAGAACTTCTTCAAAGGTTCTGTCATCACCATGGACGAGATATCACAAGCATCGGTACAAGACAACGTCATCCTTTGCTATTTGCCAACGTCGTCCGGCTATGGCATGAATTCAGTATCGACTGAAGGCCGAAGCAGCAGTGCTTATTTTGGGTGCGTTGACTTTGAGTTGGTTCTTGGCGGTGGCGAACGGCCACCTCGGCGCTGCCTTCCTGTCTGCTCGGCGGATTAAACGTGGACAGTGGACCTGAAGCGTGCTTTGAAACGGTTTTAACATTGAAACTAGTGCACGGAGGTGGTGGAAGTATCAGCCTGAGCAGGCTAATGGCGCAGCAGTCTAATGGCTAATGGCTCTGGGCTCATACGTCTCCACTACCAAGTTAATATTTTACCAAGGTCGGCATGTAAGAAGCTGTTCATTTTAATTTAAAAATCGTCGTGATACAGTAAAATTATTGGTGTATCGTCGCTTGAACGTCGTTTAATGAAATTGTTTAAACTTTTGGTAACCCATTTTCCCTACTGTTATATCAAAATAAATGGAAGTGCAGAATTGTACAGTTTGTGTGGGCATGTGTAAGAGGTACGAAGGACGAAAAACAGCAGGGAGGACGAGAAATGAAACACTCGTAAAGCAAAGGAAGGAAGGGGTTCATGGACGCCAAATGTATGAGCACAAATTTATAGGTCATAGAAAGGCTGTGTTGGCCCATTTATAACACAGATACGGTAAAAGGACGGTTTTAGTTCCATGGTTTCAGTTTTCTACACACCGGCAAGGCGTCGTAGATTGCGTGTGTAATTTACCTGATAAATTGTACTCATGGGAAGTGAGTTGGGCAATCGGTTGGCCTTTATGAAACACATAGAATGGTTTGGGTCAGTATTTATATATTTGTATGTGTAGGTTTTATGTTATAAAATAAAACTGTAATTTTTTGTTTTATGAAACACGTTTTTATCAATACAACTACATACTTACAAACTGCATGTCCGACAGGGTTCTAAATGTCTTCACGAAAAGGCTTCAGGTAGGTATTTAATGTCAGGTCGAACCTGGATGTTTTTTACTGACTGGCCTACCCAGTACTCATACCCCCCATAATATAATTGAGGATCAGTTACCATTAATTATGTCATAAGAGCTGAGAGCAGCAATGGACCTACCTTCAGGCTTCACACAACCCAGCAAATGCACAGCTAAAAATCCGACACAATGAAAAACTTTCAGTGGCCAATGCAGAACGGACTCGACAGAAAAGTTGAAATATCCCAACTTTGCTTACGTCCCGTAATGGTTACGTCCATAATGATCAATTTCAACTTTGTGGGAAAAAATCCCCTTGTTTGAATGCTCTACAGAAATATCTAGACCATTACGGACGTAACGATTACGGAGCCGTTACGGTCCCGGTGTGCACCGGACTTAACTACATATTTTACTCGCTGGTGGTGTAATGCATATTAATCGACTCGACTTCGACACGTTATTTAAGCCATATTTATATTCGCTCGTGGTGTAATGCATAATACCCCCGCAGCTATCATATTGTAACGGTCCAATCCTGTTACGACCGTGGCCGTTATTGTAAGAGACACTCTGTGCCGTGTGCAATGCAATGGACTGTAATCAAGGAAAGGAATGGACCGAAACATGTTCATCGATTGCGACTTTATTCGTTCATTTTCGTTGCCAAAGTGCTCGATTTTATATTGAGATGACAACAAAATCCTTACTACACATCGTTGCCTCAAGACGTGTTGCTGAATCGGTGAAATCGACGACAATTAATTGGTTTATTTTCGCCAGGTGTCCCTTGTAGCAAACATTTAGTTTTACGGCTATGATGAGATTGCAGAACAGAAGATCTATGGTTCCTCCTTTCCAACGCTGGTACAGTTATCGCTTCCTGTACAACGCATCAGGGAACAACTAGTTCTCAGCGAATTTCACCGCAGACATCGGCGTTTGTTTCTGCCATGGCTCATATCTCACATCTCATCTCCCCATTCCACGTCCCACGAAAGTAGCCCGACTTCGGTGGAATCGCCCCAATGCCATTTCGGAATTGGAATTATTGGTATTACCGCCGTCACCCTGTTCCTGTTCACTGAGCCCCACGCCCGGGAAGAAGACCCGCTAGAGCGTCGTCCTCGAGCTGTAAAAGGTCAGCACGACTGCAGATCAGCAGTGGAGAGTATTGAACAGAAAGCCTGATTCGTTGTCAATCTCTGTTGAAGACATTGTGGGGACGACGAGTGGGCTTGGTAAGAAACGTGGAGTGAGGTTATCGACGCGCTTAGATTTTGAGAATGAAAATAATATTAAAATGTGCATGTACCTAGCTAACGCAAGGCCCTCATAAAGCAGTCCCCGACCGAGTCCCCGAACGAATCAGTAGCATTGCTTGCTTTTCACTACTTCATTGTGGCATGCAAAATACATGCAGCCAAGTTTGGCTTGTGCGAAGAGTAAATTAATTAGCATCATTCCAGGAACGGGTCAGCAGCCTGTGCTTAACAAGTTGATAGCCATAAGTTTTCACACAAAAACAGAAATATTGAAGCACCAACGAACACAGATAGAATTGAAGTTTAATTAAAAGCATTAAGAATGCTTTTAATTTTACTTCAATTCTATATATGTTCGTTGATGCTTCAATATTTCTGTGTTTAGGCTGATTCAGTCTTCAGTCTTCGAAGTGAATGCGGTTGCATATTCAAATACATTTAACGGAAATCACCACAACGGCACGATGCAAGAGGCTGCGCGAAGAAAAATCGACTGCGCGAACTTGCCGATGTACATATTTTAGTGGGCGCCTATACAGGCGCCCATATCCGCTTCGCTCAGCTGCGCGAGGACTGCGAATCAGCCTTAAGCCTGTAGCTGAATTTCTGCCTCCCCAACGCGACGCTGTCATTGTGCCTACTGACAAAAATTATCCAGGGAAATCTGGGGCAGTTTATGGCGGGCCGTAGATCAGAGAAGAACGTGCAAACTAGCCTATACGAACTACGCCGGTTAGTTTAGCCGCCGACGCCGGAGTCATTTCTATTGTTGTTCGTTAATTAGACGTGCCTTTCGTCTCGCCCCGACTGCAGTCGGAGAAGTTCAAGCGCAAGGCTTCTGACGGCTGTAATGAGAACGATATTTGAACAGAGCTGCTCATTGTGGTATCTTCCCGTTCCTGAAATCTGAAAAGTGATTAAGTTTTGGACAAACTTAGAAGCGTAGTAGAGCTAGACTACGCTGAGTACGAGCGCTTATATCCAGCTGAAAATTGGCAGTCATGCTGGCTCTACTGTTGGTAACTTGTGCACTAACCGACTACGTGTCCCCTACCCGGCCAGGGCCGTGCCGGGCCGTGGCACGCACGACCTTCATGGCCTCATCGACCTTCGTGAGCATGGTGCGCGCCATCTCTCCGTTGATGGAGGCCAAGACAGTGCGGATACGACACCGGAAACCTTTCCAGAACCTTATCAGCCTCTCTTATGCACCCTGTGCTTAGCCATGCCACAACTGATTTCCGTGGGGCGCAGTTGGGGCACTAATCGGGTGTCCTCGTTGCATTTAACCCCGTGCATTTCGGTCCCTGTCAGCAGCTGCACCACCTCCTGGACATAATGCGCTGTCTGGATCTTCTGCTGGGTGTCGCTCACTTCTCATTCCCACATCCAAATATCGTACTACACCTTTTTACACTCACATTTAGCCATTCAGCATAAATATTTCAACGGTAATTTCAACAATCATCGTTCGACAAAACTGATCGGCGGCTGGGGTCAGAATTTAACCAATGAACATAACTATTTGAACACCAGATTAATCATTTTGCAAAACTCTTTGATATTGTTTTTCCACTTCACTACTAGCTTTTACGTATTGGACAGAACGAATGGACACTCAACATAACTGAACGTCGGTTTGCGAAATGATTCGACATATATTTTAATTACTTCGTCATTGTTCAAAATGAAATATACATGCGTAAGTGTTGGTGTCATTGAAAAACCCGTACCAAGTGCACACTGCACATTGAGTGATTCTCGTACTGAACTTTATTATGCAGCAAGATTATGCATCAGATCATCCTTTGCTGATATATAGGCACATTTTATTTGTATGAGATATATAAGCCTTTTGCGTGAAATGGGAAAGAATAAAAAAACTTTGACGTGTAAATAAAGAAGACTGAAGAAGTGATGACGACAAAACAGTAAAATTGAAAAATATATTTGCATATGTATATATTATGTATAACAGGGTGGCATTGAACTTCGAGGCAGTTTGCCCTGCATTCCCCTGCACTCCATGATGGACAATTGCTTGTTTCTGGTCAGTGCTGCTGGTGCTGCTTTCTGGTCGAGGCAGTTTGCCCTACATTCCCCTGCACTCCATGATGGACACTTGCTTGTTTCTGGACAGTGTTTCATGTTTTCCCCTGATAATGATGCGGTTGTTCCACGCCACCCGTGCCCACCCCATTTCCCGGAACAAGACTTTCGACTTTCGAGTTCGACTTTCTTCCTGATCTTAGCCCCTCTGTCGATCGTCAGACCCGGGAAACGTTATAGCCTTCCAAAGCATGTTTGGTGAACATATGCTACTCCCAGACCGTTGTTTGGTGTTCATCACAGCTCTCGACACTTGACGGTTCGTATTTAGTGCTGTTGTTCAGAGCAAATGGAGGAGGTTATACAGTCGAATGGATTAATGAGCCAATCGAATCAAATGAATGATGAAGATCATGTGATTGATTTACGTTTGATTGGATCTATTTAACTAAATCACGCAGCGCTGTAAATACTTCATTTTTTAGTGGCTTCCCTTCGCAACCACATTCGACTTTCTGCCGCCTTACCGCCTTTTGGAAAATCAGGTAGAAAGAGTCCAGCTCAACACCATTTTTGATCATGTATCTCAGTGAGCTAGGAACAAATGAAAAGCATTCCCATTAATAAATGCAGAAAAAAAGAAGTCTGTTTGGTTTGGGGAGACGTCCCTCCCTGATTTCGGTACGGGGGGACGCGTCCCCCACCGTCCCCCCCCCCCTCCCCGCTTTCGACACCCATGATACCCGTCATTAAATTCTAGGAAAAGTCCTCATGATCCAGTTCCGAACTGTTCCGCTCAGTTCAATACACCATGTTAAAAGTGAACCTTCCCTTTTAACCTGCTATTTCCCATCATGTAACCAGTTCTTTTAAACATTCCGCTTGACACCACATAGAACAAACGGCGGTGTTGTATTCATGATGTAATGTTTATTTCACCAGCGCGATAGGCATTGGGCAGCGGGAGAATTTTCTCTACAGGAGACAAACCCCCGCCCATCTCATCGCCGTGGTGTTCCGAGCCAGAGGGAGGGGGATAAAGCAGCACTGTTCAGCAGACATCACTCCA
>JARFNZ010138712.1:0-10652 GCA_031763405.1 Balanus nubilus
GGCGGGGGTAGAGGTCACTGCGTTGTCATGGTCGTTCATCCCGGCGTTTTCAGCAACTCGCTGTGCCAATACTCCCATTCGGTCACCTCGTGTCAAGGGCCGGGGCGCGTTGCAGCACAGTCAGTATGGCAGGCCAGGGGCCCCGGCGTCAGGCGATGGCCGCAGTGAAAGGTACACCAGGGGCGTCGGTAAATGCCAAATCCGAGTCACCGTTGCACAACGGTGCAGTTTGCAGGTCTACATGTAAATGTTGGGCGCGTCCCACTAGCGCGACGGGCAGCGCTGCGCAGATACAATACATCGCACGCACATATTGTGTTCATCGTTCATAAGAGTAGTCGGATGCATTCAAAGAGACTAGGAACAGATGGCTGCTAATAATTGCATTGACCATTGTATTTTAAACCACACAACATGCAGCTGAATCAATTTTTGCATTCCAGTTTCGGCACGGGGAGTGCATACTAAAAATATATCCATTTCAGGTGCTGAACTTTAAATATACCATATGTCGTATTTTCTAATTTACTGATTTTCGTCCTTAGAGTGCGGAGGAGACGTTTCCCAAACATGTATCGCTATTAAACGTCAATTCGTACCCGTTCCATTGGTGTGCTTGCTTCACGGTATCATATCCGGATCACGTGCATCTCGTGACACCATTATGGCCGATTGATAACAGGGCGTCTCGGGTCGCGGTCAGCTGAGGCGCCAAACGGCGGTGTTCGGACCTGCACCATGTGTACACGGGGCTAACGCAAACAGGACCGGTGCCAAGATCACCAGCAGCCGGCAACCAGCGAGGGAACCAGCGAGGGAACCGGTCGGCCCCGGCTCCTCCGTCAGATGGCCACCGACGGCCGACGGGAGGTAACAGGGGGCGGCGCACGGTGGCACATGACACGTGAGGAAATGGCTGAAACAGCTGCAGATGGCAGAAACTGTTTGGTTCGTCCATAACAGATTTAAGGGTATGCTCGTCTAAGTTAAATTTAAATGTAGCCTATGTGTGGCTGCTGAATTAGGGTTGTTAGATAGGCATACATAATTCTTTTAAATATATCAGAGTTAAGCTGCATATGTGTTTTATTTTTAAGACAGCGCATCATTACATATAATTTGCAACCCTGCGTAAAACTACAAATATGTGATAATAGACATCAAATTGCTCCCAGTGATTGATGCCAGGCATCCCATGTTGTTTCATACTTATCTGTTTTTAATGATGTCCCTTAGGCATTATCCTGGCTGTCATATCTATCATAGGAAACGATAGCATGGATATAAACGGCACCGGAAATGGGGCTGCTTGATCACGATATAATTGAATAATGATTGCATTCTTAGTTGAAACTAGCTAGCAGCTTCTTATGAAATACCTAGCTGGGTATTTTAGACACCATTATGTTACCTAACTCCTGGTTCTACAAAAAGAAACACACAAACAACTTGAAAAAACTCAATGAAGCAAGAAATAAAATATTATTCCATAGTTGAGTCGATCTGTATCATACTTTCCAAACTGAGGAGCCCGTAGACTTGAACAAATTACGAATGAATTGGCAAATATACTTAGATTATAAAACTAAATGAACTTAAGAGTCATTTTTATTGTCCTATCTTCAAACAGTGCAAAAGTGTTTTTCCACTTTCTGTTTAATACTGGTAAAACGCATCTACATAAATTATTCTGCATTACATGAATAAAACATTTATAGGTAGCGGACTATTACCATCTGAATGATGTGCCAGAAGACATGCCTCGGCGATTAGCATAACTATATGGAAAGAAAAACTTTCGTTATCCTAATATATTCGTCAATGCATAAAAGAGCATTATTCGGCTTGCGCGGCATCAATGGCACAGAGCCAACGATGAATGGTGGCCAACTGGCACGGCTAACAGAGTACGAGACAAGGTGAAGCGAGACCATTCTAACCCTTCAGAAGCAAATGAGTGACTTGAATAGAAGGTTTATGCAAACTGATATGCCAAATTATCATTGTCAGACACCCAGAATTGTCATATTTTGCCTTAGCCTACCTACGATTAGCGGTAAAATTGATGCACAACACAAAGTGGGACAAGTGATCTTTAAACTTCATCACGTGCAGGAACACGCGTTTTACTTGAAAGTATATGGACCTGCATGTGGCATCGAGAGCAGCACATAACATGTCACGGATGTGCTAACTAAAGGTTGGTAAATACTGGACAAAAATTGTTAAATTATTGTACAACAAATTCGGGCTGTAAATAAATCACTGCATTTAAAAAAGTGGCATTACAAAAAAAAATTATCCTAAGCTCTGATTAGTATTGGCCTACTATATCTCTCCAAGTCAACGAGCATGAAATGTGGACTCAAAAGCAATGCATGTATTAATCCAGAGAACGGCGATGAGACTATTACACCCGGGAACTGGAGGAGACGAATGAATAAGGCGCATTCACAACTCAGCCGTAGCAAATCTAGAAACTCTCGCATCGCACGATCTCACAGCATTCGATACAAAACGTCTCGAGATAAATCAGCTGGATATCTGCGCCGAACAGCGAGAAGTAAAAGTCGCAAAAGAAGCGGAGCGGCCAGCCACGGCGGCAGATCAAAGAGCAGGAAGGCGTCTTGCAGGCGGCAGTCACGAAGTGGGCGGCCAAAGAGCACGCGGAGTAAGAGCAGGACATCTCGAAACAGACGGAGAAGCCGGCGAGCGTGCAGCCGAAGGCGAAGCGCAAGTCGCTGCACAGGAAGATAAAGGGATGGATTATTGGCACTGCTGAAATCTGGCGACGATCACGTATCTCCAGCAGGCAACGGCCGTCTCTCTATTGGCCGTTTAGCTGGCTGAGAAATGGTCAATGGTCATTTACCGCCGTTTTATTATGGATAGCTTTTATGTAAATTTTATTAGGTATAGAGATCTTACACAATATACTCCAAATTGTAAATAAATATGAAGTTCGCTGGTCAGCACACTGCCTTCAGCTGGTGAAACATGGAGACGGCTAGACATGAACTCAACTGAACAGAAGACAGTGGCTACTGGGCACGTCCAACCAATGAATCATTCTGCTCTCGCGAACTCACGTTTCCGATAAGCATCTCATTAGAATGAAACGACTACGCGGTGTATATCGCCATGGCCTATATGGTAAAATGTAGTAAAATGCAGTAGTGAAAAAGAAAACATCATACCTACAATACAACAGTCAACATATAATTCGAGAGTATCGGACAGATCACAGAATGAACAGAACAGAATGAACCGACCCAGAGAGCTGAACGAATATCAAAATGTTGTTACCGCCGGCTAACTACTTAGAAAAAGACATGTCTACCTAAGTCGTCCTGCAGCAGGGAAACTTGTAATGCTTTTAGAAGGCGCGAATTCCAGAGCCACGATAGCAGCAAAAACAATGTGGCCGTCATCGCAATCAACAGGAAAGTTATGCATTTAATTCACCTTCGCGAACACTCACAGGCGACTGGAAGTGAAAACATCATTAGAACTGGTTCAGGGCTCCTGGCCTGCGTTTCACCGATCGTTGGCTGGAATGCATTTCGCCACTCGTCAGTAAGCGCCGTTTGATAGGCTCGAAGGATTCTTCCGAGTCGATAATGCGTTACCCACCGCCTACGGTACCACACACCAATTACACCGGGTCGGAGAAAGTTCGTCCGATTAAATCGGCACCTGCATCAATTAAAGCGGTAGCAGAGCAGAAAAACAATAGGAGAATTAAAGACGACAGTCATTCGCAATACCTGATCGCAACTGGTCGCAACTTGATCGCAAGTGGTTATTCGAGTGACCAGTCTTGAAAGCGTGCTAAAAACCGAAGCCGGCCGTTTACCGGCCATTCGGTCGCGATATCGCTGCCATTTGTAGCAGTGACATCGCGAAGATATCACGCTACCTCAAAAAGTTTTATGTCGCTTGCGTAACACAACTTCGCTAGCCAAACGAAATATCTTCGAAGACGCGATTCGCGTATTTCGACTAACGCACGGGCGATATTGCGGAAAAAAATGCGGCGACACCGCGACCGATATGGTCAGTGAGCGGCCGCCCTTAATTCATGCAAAATATCGAAACAATCAACTAGGCCCATAGAAACTGATTCCTTTCAAAATAAATTAAAAACATAATACAGCAGTGACCAGTGATTCATACCAACATCTAAATAACGTAGCAATACGAGATCCGCTTTCGCACAGTACCTATGTAGTACGTGAAGGTAGCTGCCTTAGTTAGGAGACTTGTGATACCTTAAAGTCAGCTATAGAACAACAGGCTGGGACGATTCTTCGAGCGGGCCGAAGAACAATAGTCCCCCGTGGACCGACCCGCACCTATGATCAATAGACCCACTCGACACAGGTGACGTATATCGGCGCCGGACGAAGGAAAAATCACCGCATCGGCCCGTCCGAAACAAAACACACATTGCGTAGTGTTTGTGTCAATTTTTACGCTTTCAGTTTGCCAAGCGCGCGGAATGGGGCGTAGGTGCTGCGCTCGTGTTTGCGCCAGCTTCCAGTCAGTTTCCTCTGTTTCCGTTTACCCTGCTCGTTCGTTTCCGGTTACCTCGTATAGTGTACGCGGGACGTCAGCTGGTGCCAGCCGGCAGAGGGCAAGCGGTGGGCGGGCCGATTGCGACGCTTATAGCACCGCGGCTGAGGCACATCGATCAACTTCCGAGAAAACGGAATGTGATTGCTAAGAGGCTGATCGGACTGCATTGGTGGGCGTTCAACGGCGCAAGGCAGAAAAAGTTAGGCGCTGGATCGCGCATACCTGTGTTTTGTTCTCGCACGGGAGATTTTACCCGACGTTCAAACACAAAGGGATATTCTCACCGCGTCGAAGGATGTTTTGACGCTAGGCAATTCAAGTTCTCACAGATAATCCTAAGTCACATTTTCTCACATGTCTCCCACGACTTATCAACTCCAGCGAAGCCCCGCATTTATCGGAAACAGCGAGACACCTCGAGCGTCTCTCGACTGCAGCCGATTCCCACAGCGTCTTATCCCGCCTGACGGCCATTCTCATCCCAGCGAACTCCTGATCGATCCTCCGGCACCGTCATGAACTGTCCCGGGCGGGACGGCTCGATGCGGTCCGGGCGACACTCGACAGATCCGGGAGAAGTCACGAGGGAGCGGGGAGCGTTTCGAGGACTTGGGTGTGATGGAGGGTAGTGTGGGCCGAGGGGTCTTTAGGGATGGTAGGGGCAGCCCGGACCAGTCGATAGATTCGAGAGAGGTGACGGGGGAGCAGGGAGGGGTGACGGGGAGCAGGGAGGGTGACGGGGAGCAGGGAGGGTGACGGGGAGCAGGGAGGGGTGACGGGGAGTGGGAAAGACCGCGTGTGCCGGAAGGGAGCCAGGCGTACCACGACTTGTCTATGATGGAACACATTCTGATGGCGGAGAGCCTCCATCTCCGGGGAGGACGAGAAAACCGGAGCAGTCGGAACAGGGAGGGACGACCGGGCCGCGGCGACTGGTCTGTGATGGAAGGGAGCCGGCACGTGACGGACGGACGGCGCCCGAGAGCCGTCTGCTGCTGCGGCAATCGATGGAGGGCGTCACAGCCAGCCGTCTCCGCCGCGGAGCCGGACCGGCCGGCCGTCGGACGGTCGGCCGGCCGCCGGGCTCTCTCTGCCAAACCGCAGCCGCCGGCGGTGACGGCATCAAGTAGGACGGGGCCCGGCCGGTGACGTGAAACGATGTGTAAGACTGCTGGGGCTGCCACACCGGCGCGCTGGCTGCTGGGTGGACTGACACACGGACAGGCGGAATGACAGACAGACTGACAAACAGATAGGGAGATAGGCGAGGTAGACAGACAGGCAGGGTGACAGACAGGCAGGCAGACAGAGGCTTCCAAAACAGCCGCTCGGATAGCTTCCAGCGCGGTCCCGACCAACCCATCCACCCCCAGAGATACCGTCTGACCATAGGCTCCGGCGGCTCCGGTCAACCCGGGAGCGTCTTCGGAGAGTCGCTAGCGAGGCATACTTTACAGTTCATGCCAAAGGCGGATTCAGGATTTGGCAAAGGAAGTGGAGGGTGGGGTGGGGGCAAGAGAAAAAGACCTCGTTTGTACCCCTAAAACTAGTGGGTCCCTATTGACATTTTGAGTCAGGATGGACACTAAAGCCCAACAGGCCTTTTCCATGTCAAAATGTTCCTCTAAAATATACTTGCCTTCCGTAATCGCCATAATCAGTGATCTGGAGGCAAGAACGGACCCTCTGGAAGTCGAAATGAGCTCTTCTGGAGTGTAAAATGGCCCCCTGGGGACTTATGGACTCTTGTTGTCGAGTCCTAGGGGGGCATGGCGCCCCAACCCCCCTTCTGGACCCGCCACTGTTTCTCACCACACACCCAGCCGAGGGCTCGAGTACAGCCAGACAACCCGACAGGCGAGAACTCCCAGCCGTGATTTAATGACCAACGTGGTGCCAAAATGGCATGACGTCATGACTACCGTGAGTGCAGGACGATGTAAGGTATCAACATGACCGCGGCCACTTGTAGCGTCACCATTTAGGCGATGACAGATGCTCCGACTACTACTAGACGTCGCCTCCGTGCTGCTGCATTGATGAAGGACAATGGTTGAAGAGTTGTTAAAAACACTGTAGAAAAGTCTCAAGCACGGACTCATACTGGACTTGACCACGGGTCAGAGAAACTCCCAGGGAACACTCGTCCAATTCATGACATCACGTCACATCAGATTATGTGTTCCATCACGTTACGTCCTGTAACGCGTCATGCCATGTGACGGCGGTCGCGGCATCCGAGGACGTGAGGAGCGGTGACGGTGGATGAGAGGAGCGACTCTAAGCGCCCGATGACTGGCACAAATGTGCCGTGTCGGCAGCCATCTCAGAGTGGCGGACATCGGACACATTCCGGCGTGACAGCGGCGCTTGTCACCGGAGAAACACGTGCGGCAGGAGTATTCGTCATTTCAGGAGGTAAAAGCGGAGGATGGTGAGATTTAAAGGTAGCTGAACCTCCAAATGCGAATACTTGGGTATAAGCTCCTGCGATATTATTATTGCGGGTAATTAGAGACATGCATTGGTATTATAGTTGACTGTCGAACCCATAGATAACATGAACTATATCTCATTTCTTAGGTATTGCAAATTAAATACTAGAAACCAAGGCGCTGATACAGTCGATGTTTGCCGATCACGTTATAATAGACAATAACACAATGGGTACGCATACACAAATATGAGATTCGATTTAGTGTGGCACAAAGTAGACATCTCTAAAATATTATTGTTATTGTCTAGCCTATAGCAACACGGAAAAAATACAGCCAGCCAATAGTTCACTTCCGCGTTCGCCTAGCCTTTTCACTATCGTATTGCTTTGTAGTTGCAGGTATCCTCTTAAATTGTTTTTAGCTTTGCCGTCCTTTTGAGGAGATTTCCTCGGCGGAGGTCTGACTGTCGAACCAAATTTGGTACAAGGATGTGTCCTGAACTATGCTGTGGTGGACTCACGCCGTGGTGACCTGGAAACACGTTTGTGGACGGCAGTAACAATGAAATGGGACCGGTCTGTAGCCAGGCGCTGACCGAACAGCCGAGTGTTTTTGTTTGAACGGTACAGCTCAGCGAACGTAACCCAAGTTAAGACGGGAGGCGGATCTGTGCTAGCCGACACCACACCAGGTCTGCTGTTGACATTGATGTGTCTAAGGTAGCATATTATCTGACAATTAGCCTTCATCAAGGATGTCTCATCCTGACATCTTTGTTCGGATACTTTAAAAAAAGTAAATAAACGCGTGTCATTCCTGTCACACTGACAGCGGACGTTCTGCCAATGCACATCGATGCCCCAGGCAAGACATGGCGTTTCTGACATCGCATGCATATCATCCTGACAGCGATGTCCAATTATCGGTGGGTCACGTGATGCACGTACCGCCCCGCCCCTATGACCGGTATCAGCGGGGTCACCGGCTCCCCTAGTCACGTGACGCGCGTCCCTGCCCCACCCCTCTCCATATGACCTGTGCGGGTCCGGGCGGGACGGCGCGGTGCTCCGGTGTGTCACGCGAGGGACACCCGACAGGCAGGTCAGGGACACAACGAGACAGGGAAACAACCTGCTGCAGATGCTGTAGACATCGACTGTAGATGGGCATCAGAGAGATGGATAAAGAAGAACACGGCTCTGACGATTGAGCTGCAACTATGCGTGCGTTCGGCATCTGGAAAATGTTCTCCCTGGAATATTTTTCCATACAAAATTATCGGGGATAGTCAATAGTCATCCCTTCGCGAGTTCGGAATCTCTTCTGTCGGGAAGAACTCTCAGTTGGGAGATTACCGTTCCGCAGAGCGTTTGGTATCTTGGATATCATCCATCGGCTGCTCTGCTGAGAATCGTGTACCTATCTAACTGTAACTCAACTAGAGCGTGAAGGTGGTGTCAGTCGGCGATAAAAGCAATATCAAGTTCATCTGAACCCCATTTTCACATAAATTGTACTGTAGGTAGTTGGCCGCCGGTGACGGCACCATTAGTCAGCTGACGTCACAGAAGGAATAACATGCATGCGACCCTGCTCAGGAGATTCTCCCTCGCGATTGAGAAGCATCGAGAATGAGTTCCCATATTCCAGATGCCAAACGTGGTTCTCGCGCAATATATATAATCCCCGATAAGCATCCAACATTTTCCAGATACCAAACGAGGGGTTGTATGTCTTCTAGCCGTCCAATTAGGTACTTAACAAAAATTATATTCATAAAATTAATCAAATTGTGACAAAAATGTCTTCTTTTTTAGGCTCTTCTAATTCAAATGCATAGATGTTCAAAAACGCAGGGCTAATAACGTCACACATTTTTTTCTACTCTGCATCACTCCTCAGAAAATACGAAAGTCCACTATTATCTCATAGAAAATTCATTAACCACGCATAATCACCACCGTTTCCATATCCACAGTAAATACATCACGCCACTTAACAGAGGTCACCGCTGGTTAGACGGAGGTGAAAGCCGGGTGAGTGAGTGGCCAGTGGCCCGCACAGGTCACGCCCTGGGTCACCGACAGAGACTGAAGGGTCGCCTGGGACCAGTCAGGCGTATAACCCCAGGGATCGGGTGGTCCAGAGTTGGTTTTTACTCGCAGCTGATTGATTCAGAGTTAATTGGTCGATCATCATGACACGAAGTGGCCACTTGCCAGCAAAGCACGCCAGAGGGTTTTTACTCGTTAGAGAGGTGATATGTTCGACGCCTCACTCTGTGTCGGAAGTGACGTTCGGCGAGTCGAGGCCTGTCTCTATGATGTTCAGCGAGTGGTGGCTGTCTCCACGGTTATGCTCGACTCATGAGTCGTTGTTGACTCAACTTTGACCCGAATGAGTCGAGTCAGAGTTGAGTCAATAAAAAAGAGATTGAGTCGAGTCAAAGTTGAGTCAGTCGAAAACTAAGATTGAGCCGAGTCGGAATTGAGTCACCTGGCTGCTGCTTGAGTCAAAGTTGAGTCGACTCATCCTTTAGAGTCAAATGAGATAATGCAGTGTCTTGAAATATCGGTTTAAAAGACTTGGCAGAAGGGGGGAAAAGTGAATGAGTCAGAGTTGGGTCGAGTCAAAGCCTTTCTTAAACCACTTGGGTCAGAGTTGAGTTAGAGTCCTTCGGAAATGAGTCAGAGTCGCGTCAGTCGAAAAATGTGAGTCGAGCACACCCCTGCTTGTCTCCATGGTGTTAGTCGAGACACCGAGTACACCATAGGTGTGGTTGTCGAGTCACGAGTCACCCCGCAGGTCTGCCGACACAACACGCCTCCATTTATTAAACCTCGCAGCGGTATCCATAATTAACGCAGACGGATGGCGGCTGGGACGTCGTAGGACATGATTGAAAAATCACCAGCATGCTGTTATCGATTGGTTTTGGTTTTCGTTGGTGTACAGGTTTGGCGATGATACGCCACGCTTGTGCAGGCTGGAAGAAACCACGGATTTAAGCAGCTTGTGGTAACGTCGTAGTTTGGTTGTGTTAGTTTCCATTTGTTTAGCGGCGTCTGTCATGCTTTCCGGCTCAAATGAAGTGAACTCAAGGCCAAGTGGCGCCATAACTCTGAGCGAGACGTAATACATTACTCTTCCGGCACATATAACAAACATTTTCATCGTATTTATTTCATACTGCTGGCGAATGGGCCGGGGTATCATTCCGACGCTTAGCGCACAAAATAGATGCTTTTAAAGGCTTATATGCATAACATGCGTTCAGTGAAGGCGGCTTGAGCGTGTTCAATGTCCCAATCCCAGATCATAAGATACAATTTTGGGCTGTTTTTCTGTTCAGTCGCATTAGTAAAACGTGTATCATTTATTTGCTTATGCCTCATATAATGATAGAAAACTATTGTCTTATTTAACTAGGAATTTAATACCAATTTATGAAGGCCTGTCTTCTAAATATCACTTGAATACCTAACTACAATGCTTACCTCACTTTATCTGCCTTCGTTTGAGATTGGGCCTCTTAGGAGCATAGAGGGGCCACCTTACAAGGTCAGGAGAAGCAAAAAGATATGTTGGCCCCCCCCCCCTCCCTCTGGACGACCTTGGGTGGCTGTCTCTCCTACC
>JARFNZ010138723.1:0-10652 GCA_031763405.1 Balanus nubilus
GGAGGGGGAGGGGGAGGGGGAGGGGGAGGGGCTAGGTTCAACGGCGTGTCATTGCACCACATTTGGTGAAGCCTCTACTTCGCCGCCATTTTTATGTCCCTCATATGGCTGCGGCTTCGAATCAAGTGTTATACTCACGTTTTTGTCATCCGAGCTGAGGCCACCACCTGTCAAAAACACCAAAGATGGCGTCAGAGCTGTTATTCCCAAGGACACATCAAAAGCGGCGTCGGCCGATTAAAACTGTCGCACACTTGTATCTTCCGCGATGAATCCGCTGCGACAAACACCCCGCGTCATAATAGCCGTTTTGACGTGCAGCGACAGTGCCGGCGCGGCAGCGACGAACTTCATCAGGGCTGCTCCCGAGAGAGACAGTGGATTTGATTAGATAATGGATACCGATGACGTCACCAGGGCATGACTGGTGGACAAACCTACAGGGAGTGTCGGGTTAGGGAGATGCTGGTTGAATTCTAACAATGTTGTCCAGAATCAAGGACGTTCCTTTGAGGTACTTGAATTTATCCCCACTAGTTTTGAGCCAGGGGCGAGACTACTGCTACCTGACCCCATCTGATCCCGCCTGACCCCGTCTAACCCCATCTGATCCCGCCTGACTCCGTCTAACCCCATCTGACTCTGTCTGCCCCGTTTGATCTCGTCTGACCCTGTCTAACCGAGTCTTACTCTGTCTAACCGAGTTTAACTCCGTCTAACCGAGTCTGAACCCAGTTACGATACAGCCCCATCTGACCCCGTCTGACCCCATCTAACTCCATTCTGACCCCATTTGACCCCTCAGGTCACTACCTGTCACTGTGGAGGAGGTCTTGGTCTCGTCCCGGCTGCTGTCCTGTTTGGGGGTGGAGAGCGACGGCGGGTGACTCGCCTGCCCTCCTGCCAGACCAGTCAGACCCAGCAGACCTGTCACACAAGGTCAAACAAAGGTCACCAAGGGTCACTGAGGCTCACTGAGGGTCACCGAGGTTCGTCAGGGGTCAGCCGGCCGACGTTCAGTCGCCGCCGCCGGCGTCGTTCCAAACTCACACACACTAATGAGCGTTTGTTGTTTATTGTGGTTAAGGAGCGGAAGTTTACAGAGGAAATGTGTGGCTTCCCAGTAGTTAAGATGTGGGGCTATTGTATGACCTGGTTTCGACACGCCCGCGGGGTATTTGAAGTGGTTCGGTGTAACCGTGTGTCGCAGCTTTCAGAGCACGAGCGGGGGTATTTTTTCAGACGTTGCGATGGGAAAGTTACGATCGGACCTCGCATTGGCTCGACTGGAAAACCTCAGCCTGGAAAAATGGCATATGTAGTAAAAATGTGCAGAATTGAAATACTATGTAGTTTTTTTTTTGGGGGGGGGAGGAGTAACCAGCTTTTAGTTACTGATGTGAACGGTCCCAACATGTTTGCCGTACGTTTTGGTAGGCTAACAAGCCTCGAGAAACAGTTAACGCAAAGCCGTCATTTACACGCAAAATATAACAAAAATGGAGCGATGTCCGTTCAACAAGTCTGAAGTCATCGGCCAATAAGAACATTGAGACCTGCCTCACATTTAACAACAGTGCCAAGCTGACAACAGGTGCCGGCATTACCCATACGGCTACCGTGCGCCATTTAGTAGCACTGGCGGCGCGTGGCGCGGTGTGGCCAATGTGGCGCAGTCGCGCAGTTGTGCGGCGCTTGTGGCGCGTCGCCATGCACCGGCGCACGCTGTGCCCCCACCCCCCCCCCCCCCCCCCCCGGGGGGGGGGGGGGGGGGCTGGTTCTCACGTGCACGGTTTGCCATCAATATGCATCACGCGAAGAATGCTGCCGAGTTCGCTCTTTCGTGGTTTATGGAGCGTGCGCTGTAGTTACCGGTTAGACTTGGCTGTAAACATTGCTCAGCTAGCCTGGAACGAGCCAAGTTTAGATTGGAGCCGGCTCTTCGCAAGCTTGTTTTCTTTTAACAAGGTTCCGGGTTTCCGGGTGCATGGCAGTGCTTTAGCGGCCCTGACCTTCGGAAACTTCAACCCTCCAGTGAGAGCAACGCTCGGCGGTGTTTGGAATGACCTGAGTCGTCAAACTTGACGACAACGAGAACGAACTAGGGAAGCTCTTTTCCGAGGTCTGAAGCTGTTTAGAACGTTGCCCTGTTTTCAAAAGGGTCTCCCGTTGTTAATAGAGCACCATGCCGTTTTAGCTACTGAACGTAGCTTGTTGAGCTGAGTGATCAACATATTGGACCTGTTTAAAGGTGTGCATAAGTTTACATATGTCAATATACTAAGTCTACTTAGCGAATATGTAATCCAGTACGAATCAATAGCTTTCATAATTTGCTCACGAAAGGGAGGCGGATGCCAGCATATTTGTTTAACAAGTGAGGTCCGTTTATGTCATGCATAGGAGTCTCGGGACATGGGTCAAAGTTTGCCGTTCAGCTTTACTTAGTTCTCCGGTTACTTAGCAATACAAAATGACGCTGAGGTATGCATAATGAGTTTGTAGTCTGTATTAGCGGTCAGGTTATGGGAAAGGGAATTAAGGACTGTTCTAAATTTGCCGACCATTGAATGTTAATAAATGTGAAATATGTTTGCCGGCATGGAACATACAATTATTTTGACGTTCATGTGCACTCTTTTTTTACGCGAAATTCATTATACATAAAAATTGTCGCCGGTCTTCGTTTTACCAACAGGAAGCAGGGCAAAGTCAGCTTTTAGGATTGATTTACCAAACGAATATATGATCTTTTCTTTACAAGGCAAGTACTCTAAAACATAAATTGTCGAACTTTCAATCGTTAACTTGTGCGTCCATTTGCAATACGGCAACAACTTAATAATTTCAACACATAGTCCGTAGATACAAAGCGACTGCTTAGAAGCCTAAAACACTCTTACATACTTAGACATGTTGATACTGACAGGTCTGAAATAATAAGGAAGCCAGTCAGGCTGTAGATACTGACTTGCCACTGTTGAAGGCGGCAGTCCAGGGGCACCGGCCAATCCCGGGTGAGGCATCATAGACAGGGGCGGCGCATGTGAGTGGGGCAGCTGCTGCGCGTGCATCTGCTGCTGAAACACCACCACAGAGTCGAGGTCACACGGCGCAAAGGTCAAGGTCACACGGTGCAGATGTCAAGGTCACACGACGCAGAGGTCAAGGTCACATAGCGCAAAGGTAAAGGTCACGCGGTAATGACTCAAGGTCATGGGACACGTCAAGGTCGTGAATACACACGCATTAATTGACAGACAAGTTAAGCTACATAGGATACCCATTTTTGCGGTGGCGTGACATTATCCGACATTATACATTGGCTTGAAGCATGTGTGTCCACTAACTAAAGTAAATGTTTGTTGGATATGCATAAAAAAACGTCATTCGCTACCAAAATGTCTGACTGTCCATTGCCCTGGTTGACGTAGCTATTCACCTAATTGACCTTGTTGACAAGCAAACGCAATAACGCGAGCATCAATCATGATTTAGGTCTGCTCGCGAAAGCCGGCACAAAACAGGCGTCACTCTTGATTATGAGTGCCACCGGCTCAGTTAGGCTGGCGGTTAAATTGACCCGACTGACAGGCAGAAATTGGATCACACAAGGCCCAGCGCATTCTGACACAAGAAAGCCACACCATAAGCGAAAACAAAGGAAAAGTCAATACAGCAAACCAAGGACAGAAACAACATTGTTATTTAAGCTAGGCAAATCAGGCAATGCGTGAACGTCAAAAGTCCAATAACAGCGCATCAATGTCTGCAGTGACAGAACAATTGCAAGTGAAGCGTAAAGTGCAACAATACACGCATCGCGTATGCATAGTGCACACATTGCGCATCGCGCGCAGCGACATGCTCCAAAGCCAAGCCAAGCAGACCACGCAGCGAAGCGGAGGCCGGTACTAACCAAAAGGCGAGGTAGGTCCGCTCGTTGGGGCTGAAACGACAACCGGGGAGGGTTTGAGGGGCGTGATGTGGCGCAGGGACAGGTATGTGATCAGACAAATGTGGCGCACATCGGCTTCAGAGGTGAAGGCGATCAAATGGACAAAAATGCTGGAAATAGCCAAACGTAAAATTTCAAAGTTTGCTGCAAAAAAAGACAAGAAACAGGCCACGGCAAGGATTTACTCATGACGCATTTGAGAACCGCGTCTTTTGAACGAGAAATCCATCGAACCATCCAAATAAATTTCATTCATTTCGGAAGCGAAAAGCACATCTTAAAACAGGTAAATCAAAAGATGCCTCCTGTATGTTCTCTTCCTCAATTTAACCTCAAAACAAGTAAAACGAAAGAAGTCGAAAGAAGTAAAACAATCAAGTACTTTTACTTTTACTTTTAGTTACTTTGTTTGCAGTCCGCACAGCACAGCGGAAGTCGGCAAAGCGGAGTCTCTCGGATTCCACGGCACGTTTTTGTCATTTTATCGCCTTCCATCTGCGCCTCGCATCATTCGGACACTGCGCATCCCGACTGACTGGGCCCCAGCTCACAGAAGCTGACCCGCGCCTGCTCTCCGCGGGCTGCAACGCACCATTACTGCTGCGACACGCGATTGACGCTGCAACACGACGCGATCGACGCTGCAACAGGCCATCGACGCACGAGCTTGACACAAATGAGACGTCGATAGAGGAGGGATTAGGACGGGATCGGGGGATCGTACCAGAGATAGGGAGATGTAAATGGTGTGCGTTTTAGACGGGGACGGTCGCACAGTTTTGCAGGGGACTAGCTGACTTTTGCTCTGCAAAGTAGACACTAAACACACATTGTGGGGGAGGGGGTAAGAGGTGGTATGGTAGCCGAGATCGACACAGTGGTCAAGCGAGACACAGTTAGAACAAAATGTTATCAAGAATGGAGGTTTATGGCGTCACAACTACTGTCATGTTATGGTACCAATTTTCAACCGTGGATAATCCGTGGTTTATTATCGTGAAAGACGCAAAGGGTAGAACGGTGAGCAAATAACATTAATCCAACACATTTTGGAGTGCGAAATAATTGAAGTTGCATCAAAATACCATACTTGTTGTTCTACGGGCATGAACTGACTGTGGGACCATCGAGTTAGGAGTTTGATTCATGTACACATGAGGTCATGATTGAAAGCACAAGTGAAACAATACCAGCGTCACGTCGCAACACCGACTGGAACAATGCAAGCCATGCCAAAGTATTAGTGTCAGGTTGTGACAACTGTTGAAAGGCTTTGTGTTAGGATGTTTGTGCTTAGCAAACGGGGGTGTTAGGCAAACTGCAACTAGTCATAGGTCATAAACACGCAGCAACAAATGGGAAGATGCAGCACAACCAAACAATACAACCAACAACGAAAACAACGGAAAAAGCAACAAACCAAATCACACAAACAATTACAGAAAAAAAACACAAGCAGAAAAAGGTGTCTCAGCAGCAAAACACGGAAACGTGGATGCCAAATCTACGCTACCAAGTTTATAAAAAAAACACACAAACATCATTTGGTAACACCGTTAGCCCGCACCTAGGGTTTTCCGGCGACAACGACAGGGTATCAAACTACACACTACTGGACGCTCTCTCAGGCGGTCGTAGTCTGAAAACCTACCGAGATCTGCTTGGCTAGCAGCCGAAGCTGATCAGCCATCTTAAGTTCGTGATCCTTTTCTGATCCGTTCATACTTTGGAGCTGAAAGGTGTGTCAAGGTTATTTCAAGGTATTTGCAGTTATTTTTGTGTATTGACGTTTGTTTTTGTGTAATGCCCCAAGGCACGCCGAGGCATTTGCAATATATGTCTTTAAGACAATCAGGCAACGGCATGGTCCCACACTTATGCAATGGTCGTAAACAAATGGCCGTAGAAATGAATGGTCACAGGTAAAACTGCATGGCTACGATATTTTGCATTTTCTTAGACACTTCCTAGCAAGCCGTCATCTCATTCAGAACGCCTTTTCATCGCTCTCCTTTTCCGATTTCGCCCCTATTCCAGATCATCATCCCGTGTTCTTTCTCCGTAAATTCCCCGAGATCGTTTCTGCCGTCTTACACGAAGCCTCCACAAACCTATTATTCATCCCACTTCCAGTTTTATTCGTTTTCATCCATATTTCATAGCTCGTTTTATTCAAATCCTCCGGCACCCCTTCATCCATCTATCCACTTTTATATCACTTTTTACCATGTCATCCACCCACCAACCACTCCCTCGAAACGCCTATAGGGTCCTCACCCCACCCGTAATACCCCTACACCAACTGCTCCCCCACGGCGCTGCCCTTGGGCTCGCCCCTGCGCCCCATTATTCACAATCGACGTTCCGGATTTGACAGTGGTTGGCAACACAGCGTCACACTGCCCGTCTCGATCGACGCTAAACAAAGGACCTCCTTTCCGCGCGTGCTGCCATATCCGCTCCCGGGAGACCCTACATCGATCAGCATCCAAACACGGCGCACACGGCGAATTACGGCGACTAATGGCGCACGCGGCGTGTTTTCGCCGCAGGCTGTGCTCGCAGACGACAATGCATATATGATTAGCGCTGCTGCAGATACCAGAAAAAAACACCGGCGCTGATTAGAGCGGAAAGTGAGCTAATCGATCGAGCCCGGGGAGCGTGCGGATTCAAGCCCGGCGCCCGGCTGACTAAATTCGCAGCGCCGACGACTGACGCTGATTAAAAGCCACTAAATTATGTTCGTCGCTGCACGGAAACTGCTGACGCGGGGCGCTGATAGGCTCAGGGATTGCTAACGCGAGCTAAATTCGCAACCGGAGCGGAATGACTTTGCTTTGAGGATAGCGGTCGTGGAGTTCACCCCAGCTGCAAGCTAATTTACCCTGACGTGGGTAAACACCGCCGATCGACGTTGTTGTCTCTCGCCGATCAAAGAAGCCATACCAACACGATCGCGAGCGGGCGCCAAGAGCAATAAAAGCACGGACGAGGGTTTTCGTCATACAGGCAGCTGTCGCAGCGGATGGCATCGATTTTGGCCAATCATGTGAGGCGAAGTTGCTTGGGATGTGATGCTGGGAATCGAGGCCAGCTACAAATCAACAGGCAGTCTGTTAATTTACGGCCGGTGAAATGTTCATTTGTTTTACGACTGAAGGAGAGTGGTGAAGAGACTAAACGGAGCCGACAAAATGCTCAACGAAGCTAAAGTTTTTTACGGTTCGGAACATCACTCTTAGGCTGGGGAGTATGTGAATGCAACAACTCCGACGCAAAAAATAGCGTACCTATCCCTTAGAGGAAACTTTTGAAAATTTCATAAACACGTCATGGGACGGCAAGGGACGCTAAGCAAACACGCTTAAACAATGTAGACGAGATGTCTTCTCAGCACAAGCATCGGCTCAACCCCATTGGAAGCGACATCACAAGACATAGACCCGATCATATAACATCGCAATCTCAACGGCCCCATACGACAGACAGTCCAGTTTACCACCAAGACATCTCCACTCCGTATCATGGACTCCCTGTACATTGTACAGTATACACCCGAAAAACGACACCATGAGATGTCGGACAGTAATGCTTACCCCGATGATTTGGTTAAGTTCTGCCATGGTGACTTGCTTGGCCCGCTCGACGGCAGAGGCCACCTGCTGCTGATGCTGCGGATAACATAAATGACGTCATTGGATATAATCCAGCTCAGATGTCGTGCCGCCCATTCTGCTGGCTTCGCAGCAACTTGCAATGGTAGGCAAATGTTTGTGGCAGGGACAATTCGTCGAGAAGAGTTTCGAAATTTGAGACTGGTGAAGGATTAAAACGGTGATCCGTGATCGACTTGAAATATATTCTGACAGTTAATTTTATGCTCGAGATGGTATTTCGCATGACCTGCGTGCCTTCACATCAGGCAGAAGCAAAAAAAGCAACAGAAAATATGTTTAACTTGGTTACAGAGAGAAATAAAAGAGTCATGGGTACGGAGAATGACCAGACAATACCTTTGTCATCTAAGGCACAAAACCATGCCGGCTTTGGCTCCTCCACTTAACGACAAATTCGCTTCTGAAGTGGTGCTGGCTACTGATACCAAACCACTGTCTCACGAGTGGCATGATTATGCCATCTCAAAGCAAATACTCTTCATCAATCAGAAGTGCTGCCACTTGCCAATGAAACGTCAAACGGTCTTGTTCTTTATTTTTTTGTCCCTTTGCATCGAAGAGGGTCCGGGTAGCCAAAACAAGCTAAACACATGATAGGAATCGTCTGTCGAGATATTTGTGGTTCAAATGCTGACCATTCCAACAAAATGACCATCTAAATGACTCCCCCAAATCTATCCATTATACACTATTTAATCCACGATTGTTGCGTTGAATGCCGTCAAACATCCACCCCTCCGTTCGCACATCGACCCTTAATTATTTCCCTGCCCGCCCCGCCTGATTCAGTACTCACCTCCTGGGACAAGAAAGGCATCACCTGCGCCAGGATAGCGTTCAGTCGCTTGGCGATCTCCGTCTGTAAACACAAACACAGCTCCGTCAAAATGGTGTCAGAAGTGGGATTGGATGGTGTCAGCAGTGGGATTGAATGGTGTCAGCAGTGGGATTGGATGGTGTCCGCAGTGGGATGACACAGACGTCGGCGGAACGTTGACACGTCCACTGTCCTGTGATGTATCGCAGCGCAGTCGCGGGCGGAGACTACTCAATGAGCTCAGCGGTCGTGGACGTAAGCGAATTTCGGTTTATTTGTCTACTAAGAATGGCGCGCAGCAGGTTCGCAGTCGGATTGACAGCCAGAGTCATGGGATGAGATAGCGGCGGCGATAAAGTGATGATGTGAACTAATTCTGACAGCAGGGGCGCTCAGTGGGTTTATTTGTGTAGCGATGTAGCTCCCAAAGTCAGCGGCGGCCACGCCTCACACGTCGAGGGCCAGGAGACTGGACGAGACACGCCACTGACAAGACTGAATCAACAGAACTGAACCCTGATGAGCTGAAGCGAACCCACAACCGTACCCTTAGCACTTTGATCACACTCTCACGCTGTTTATGTAACGCACTGTAATCTGGCATGCTAATTGCTTGATACGTTTATTAATTAATTGGCAGACAGAGGAGATAAGCGACACAAGTATCATTTTTAAAAAAAATTGCCGGTACTAAACAAAATATAAAATTATTATTAATATCACTGTCATCATTAATTGAAGCACAAACATCATTAAGCTCATTGATGATATTTCATACGTCAAACGAAACCAACATGGTATTTCAAACATATATTTTTACATATGTGAAACTTTGTGCTGAATGTACGCCATTCCTCTCCACTTCCCAGCGACCTCAGGCTGTCGCAAGGCGTCGATGATCGACCGGTGGTCTCCCCACCTGCCGTCTCCGATAACCGAGCGCTCGGCAGAGTTCCCCGAGTAGCTCGGCAGAGTTCCCCGAGTAGCTCGGCAGAGTTCCCCGAGTACCTCGGCAGAGTTCCTCGGGCTGCTCGGCAGAGTTCCCCGGGCTGCTCGGCAGAGTTCCCCGAGTAGCTCGGCAGAGTTCCCCGTGCTGCTCGGCAGAGTTCCCCAGGCTGCTCGGCAGAGTTCTCCGAGTAGCTCGGCAGAGTTTCCCGGGCTGCTCGGTGACCCCATCAGAAGACCTCGCCACCCAGCTGCCTCGTATCGCCCCAGTCAGTCGGGCGACAAATGAAGCGTAAATAAACACTGCATCCGGCCCACGAGCTGGCCAGCCCAGCCCGGCGATGGGTGGGTTAGCGACAGGAGACACAAAACTGACACTTGCTGATTCCTCCATGAAGATCAATTCACTGTCAAAACCAGTGTCATATGTACAGTTTTCACCTCAGAATACTCAGTGGCTCCAATTTCGACATTTCCATTTAGGGAGAGGTGTAACAGATTTCATGTGAAATAATTCGGTTTTGTCAAACTTCCCTCCTACTTGTATTCCTATATCTCTCGCTCTGCATTTTCTGTTCGTTCTGTCTCTTTCCCTTTTCTTCTTTATTCGTTCTTCCTCTCTTCCTTGCATCTCCTCTCCCTCTCTTCCTCGCTGTCTCGTCGTATTGCCCGCTTCTTCTCGTCGGCCAAAACCAATGGTATATTTCACATTTATTGCAAAAAATATCATATCAGCACGTGCACAGCAATTTCGCAACGTGGAAAGTTTCCTTTAATGGTGATTGCTTATGAACTTCTCCAGCTTTGGGAGCAAATAACCTGAAACCGACAAACTGTCGGAACTTCAAAAAGAAACGCTGCAAATGGTACCGAGTTGAAAACGACGGCACCCACATAACTTTTTCTTTTCGCAAAAAACAAAGATTTTAGTCAGTAGGTCTCTAGAGCACAGAAATCTCGCAGAGCCAGAACCTGAACGCTCCTTATTCAATTCCAACTAAGATCAGGCCAGTGGCGGATCCAGTCGTTTTTTTTTTTTTTTGGGGGGGGGAGCTACCGGCCAACCAGTTTGGACCTCACCTACCGAGACACGGCAGCTACCTGGAGGGGGGTGTGCTCGCGAATTTCAATCTCAATTCTTTCCATGCAACGCCCAAAGGCGTAATGTTTAAGACCATATTTCAGGTGAATATCTACTACACTTGACATCCACGAAACGGCAGAAAGTACGAAACATGTTAAACGTGATATT
>JARFNZ010138734.1:0-18816 GCA_031763405.1 Balanus nubilus
AGTTTCTGCGCGCGAAACTAGAACACCGTATGCGTTTGCGTGGGCAGCCGGCGGCGGCGGCGGCGGCGGCGGCGGCGGCGGCGGTGGTGGCGGCGGCGGCGGCGGAGGCTCCCGTCTGTTACTTGTCGTTGCGTGGCGCCACACACCGACTGCTGCGTGTGCACAGTGCAGTGGGTGCAAACCGCCATGGAAGCCGTCGGCGGTCTGTGTCTGACCTCAATGTCTGCTCGTCAGACGAATCGTCCGAGTTCGAGGCGCCGTCCGACCCTGCTCGCCTCGATTATAACGGGCGGCCGTGAGAAGGGCTCTGTTCGCCAACAAAGTCGAACACTCTTCGGAGTGACGGCGCAGGCCGCAGCCAGCGGGGTCTGACTGGCGCAGGCCGCAGCCAGCGGGGTCTAACTGGCGCAGGCCGCAGCCAGCGGGGTCTGACTGGCGCAGCCGGGCGGTATCGCTCCCTTGAGGGCAGGTGAACAACCCACCACTGGAGGTCGGCACAGGACAGAAGGGTGTAAGTGTAAGAGACCTCTAAAGCAAAGACGTTGGGGGGGGTGCCATACATCGAGGACGGAGGTAGCACGCAGGCCAATGCAGCCAGCGTCGCCGAGACATTTGGCACCGGCAACAGAGGTCATCACTCATCGTCCTTACTATGTGGAGCTATCTTTACTAGCTATCTTTTCTCGTCCTTGCTATCTGTCACGTGACACGTGGCGTCACGTGACACGCTCATGTGTCATGTGACATCAGACTGTCGGCGTCGAGTTGGAAGTGAACCCGACCGTGGAATGGAGCCGAGACTGACGTCGAGGACGTCTTTCTTAGCATCATAAATCTTCCTGAAGCTCGCTCAGTGTCTTCTTTAGCGGTCTAGTTAGTTTCATTCAAGACCGATGATGACCGAACTGTCAGACTCCGCCCAGCTTCTCGGTGATATTTTGGTCCATGGCCTTTGCGATGTTCTTCCCACTATTTGTCTCTCCGTCATTGACCTGACCTGAGAAATACTGACCTTAAAGTTATTGTTTCATCTATACCGGTTTCAATCGTCAATACGATCATCATCAGTGGAATAATCAAAACAAACTTTGATATTCCACTGATGATGATCGCATGGACGATTGAAACCGGTATGGATGAAATGATAACTTGAACAAGTCACGTTGACCTTTTCCCGCCGCGCCTCCTCCTATGTGGACCTCCTATTGACCTAACCCATGTCGGTTGACTCCTCTACGCCCTCTCTACTACAAATGAACTGACCCTCGCTGACCTCCCTCCCTCTAGCCTGCGCCGACCTGACCTGACCTATGCCTCCCAATGACCTGAGCTGGTCTGACCCAACCTAACCTCTGTTGACCCCGCCACTGACCTGAGCTAGCCGACTTGCGCAGTCCGTCGCTCCTGCCGGTTTCTGGAGCGGTCTCGGTCGGCTGCAGCCGCCAGACCCGTCCTCGCGGCAGTGAGGAGCACGCCGAGGACGAGGAGGACGACGTGGAGCTGACGGAGAGCGGCCGCGGCTCGACAGCACGCCGCTTGGTGTACCGCCCGCCGCGCACGTCCCTCTTCCGCTGCTCAGACACCGCAGGCTCGTCCCGCTCCTCCACGATCTGAAGAGGCCGCATCGGCACCGACAGCGGAGCCGGGACGTCCAGCGCGTCCACCGGCGAGTCCACGGGCGAGTCGGCCGAGTCCGGCGAGTCCGGCGAGTCGGGTGACTCGGGCGGACTCGCCTCCGCGGGCTCGGCGTCCGCGGCACCTCGTCGACTCCGCTCCAGCAGGTTGTCGAACATCTCCACTACGCTGGCCAGGTCTGTCGTGGAGCCTGGAACGAGACAACAACATCGGTCAATGTCGTGGATGCAAACTCGGAGGACCTACAGCGAGGTGAGGTAAACATCGTACATGTAAAAACCTGCAACGATGCAAGAGCAGGGGTCAAGATAGTTTATAACTGCCGAGCAAACGACTGTGGCGAGCATATTCGACTTGACGAAACGAACTACCGAACACGATCATTTTGTAGTTGCTGCAGTAGCAAGTGGCCACATGCTTAGCAAAGGGGCAGTATTAGTGCATATAACCCAAACAGAACATGTGCCGTGTCTCTTGATCATGCGGTAGTAAAGCTACGCTTGGTAATAAAGCCGCGTCTGGCTGATGGCTGACGTTCTGAGAAGCCTGAGAAGCACAATAGTCTGCTGCCTGCGGGCAGTGAACCCGAGATGGAGCTCCAAGTGATGTTCGATAGACGATTCAGCCAATGATTCAGATTAATGACACGTGATCGTTTCAGCGAGACGGAGCTCGTCATGGCACGGCTAAATTCACTGACGAGGCAAGGTCATAGATGAGTCGACGGATGTAGAGGTATCGTAGACATAGTGGTAGGTATACTGTGGAGGTAGGTATAGCCGGGCTCGGGTCACCGTCAAGACAAAGATAAACCTCGCGAAGATGGCTGCAGCCATTGAGCTGATGGCTGTGTGATTCAGATTGAGGACGTGGTGTGGTAAGCAGCGATAGATAACACAATGAGGTGAGCTGACTGGAACAATATAGGCGGACTTAATCTACTGCCAAAACCAGTGCCAGCCGGAGAAAACGCGGAGAGAAACGGCATCTCGAGTCGGTGGGAGCGAGACGCGACTATTTTCACACGCGGTCCAGCAATGTTAATTGATCGGGTATGGCTGCTGGTATACCGCTGATGAAGCTGACGTAACGAAACATTCCTGGCCCTGCAGCTCCGACGATACAGCAGCAGCTGCTGTGTATTTTTTCGGTGCTCGTTTGCCATCCATCCCGCCGGCTTCGGCTGTCGATCGGTCCCGAGGTCTGGCCGACAGATAGCGGGTTTGCGGGTCGCCGCCCGCGCGCGACCCACATTGCCCGCGGCGAAATTAATCCACCAGACGGCCGAAGCGATAGACGACCAGCCAGCTTAAACAAACATTTCGTTGCGCCGCACGTCGCAACAAAAACCGCCACGGACAGCATGCCTCGCGCCGCGCCTGCCTCCTCGCTCGTCTAGATAACATACACAGGTCAGTTTTTCAAATCATCCCTGGATACACATCGCTTTTTAACTCGTGCGTAACGCTTCGCTGACATTACTGATTGAGCGTCGGTGGCCGCCAAAATCGGCGACAGATCGGGGCCGCCTGACGTTCAATTTGCGGTCATTAATGGCCGCGGAAGAGCAGATAGTACGATGACCCCTGTAAGTTCACCAGACGGTGATCTCTGTGTCCGGGTCTCGCAAGCGAGCGGAGTCGGCGCCTGATGCTTTTCCAAAGACCGCCACTTCCCGCACGTGAGGGTACACTCCACCTCTGTCCCGGTGCAACACGTGGACAACGTGCCGACTTTTACACGTGGCACGTGACTAGAGAACGCGTCCCGCATCCCAGGCGTCTCATCCCAAACTAACACCACAGGAATATCCCGTAAATCAATACCACACAGCACTTGCTTCCTTATCGCCTCGGGGTATAATAAATTATCCCTTATCTCCCCTCCTCTCCCGTCCGCCAGTCCCTCCGCACATTTGTCTGCGTGTTCGTCCCTGTGTTTCTCCTGTGTCCGCCTGTGTTCGCCGGTGTTCGGCCATGTTTCTGTCTTCCTAACAGCCCCGGAACAGCCCGGGGCTACTCTGAACGGTGACGGACGTCGTCCCGTCACGTCACGTCGCTCGGCCTTGTGACGGCCATCATTTGCCGGCGGCGTCACATTCCAGCCCGTTTCCGGGTACATTGTGACGCTGGCCGGGCGGTGTTCAGCGGCGCGTCACGACGTCACTCGGCGTCACAGCGCGACGTCACACGGCGTCACAGCGGGTCGTCCCGGGACGTCCGTGTCACCCTGACGTGGGGCTCGTTAGTGCAGAGTGACGCGGGGACGCGGTCGTGCATCGCGCCGCGGCTGACACGAGTACAAACACAACAGACGGAAGGCACGCACGCGGAAGTTGGACGTCGGGCGGCGGTGGTGGTGGTTTGTGGTGACGGCAGGCTGTTTGGGTGTGAGCTATGACCGTGTCACAGGCCACTTGGGAGGGAAGTGGACCACAAAGCATGAAAATTCAAGAGGACATGCAGCCCTGTAGCAGCCCGTCCATACCATTTGCCTTAGAAGATGGTGCTTTCAGGTAACATTCAGCCTCGTTCATTGCATTTGCCTTGAAAGTTCAGACATGTAGACGGGTTTAAAAGACTGGCATGTCCTCAGCATAAGTCACCAGAGGGAAAGCGAAGACCCGAAAAGCGAGTTAATCGCTGCGCAGATGTCCGCGATAACCTCACTAAAGCCTCGAGAATGACTGTCGCGGATGTGCTCTGTCCCGTCTTGAAAGGGTGCGACATCTGTTCTGAGGCTCCCTCCGACTGTCCCCCTTTGCCTGACGGCCCAGCGAGGTCCCGCGATCCAGCCCCCCCCCCCCCTGCCCCCCTGGGCGGGCCGCACCGACAGGATGACGTCAGGGTCGCAGTCACCGAGGCGTTCGAGCCGACAGTTATCGGGCGTAATTTCAGGGGTCCTCACATTCCAGGGCCGGCTCCCAGGCACCCCGGAAGTTTTATTGAGCCGCCATGGACGTTCAAACACCGCCCCTCGCAGCTGGAAGAATCCTGGGTGGAAAACCGCGAGAGCGAGAGTGAGCTCGTATGTTGAACTTTCCACATCTGGAAAACTGCCCCTAGGCGGAGGCGTCGCGCCAGGCCGGATGTTGGCGGTGTGGGAGCGCCGGGTCGGACCAGGGCGACCTCCGGGTCACCCTGCACGCCCCCGCGGCCCGCTGTGGGACCGGGCTGGACCGTTGCACCACACGAGAGAGCCACGCGGCCGCTCCGGGGCTTCCTGGTGTCATGCGAGACGCGTGACTATCTCACGATGGAGGTGAAATACCCGGTTGGTTGCAGCGCTACACCTCACCTAGCAAGTGCAGTGGCCGGAATGATTCATTGTCCAGGCGCTGCAGTAGCAGCGGTGTCGCAAAATTCAGACATGACTTTTTAATGCGTAGATGCAATGGTATGCCAACTGGTTGTGGCGATAGGTAGGTACTTGTTCTTTTTTACGGTAAACCAGCTCCTTGCGCTACATTGAAGAACGTGTTCCGCCCAGGCGTGAGGAACCGTTCATTCGCGGCGAACTTGCTGAAACGAACGGTACTCACGACGAAGCTAAAGAACCACAGACAAATTGCCTTCTGCCAATAACCCCGCGGCTCTTTCACATCTCGAGGTCCAGGGCGCTCAGAACTCCTTGCGTCCATCACATGCTGTAACTCTCCTGGCCTTGACACGGCTCGTCGGACCGCACCGGTCCGCTCTTGCACCCTATCTCCAGACCCGTCTGCAATTAGCTGCCGCCGCCCTGCAGAGCCTCGAACTCCACCCATTCCGCTGATCTGTCCACCCTTGTCGTGTCCGTGACGCGCGCGGGCGGGCGCGGCGCGCACAGTGACAAATTTGCGCGACGGCTCCGATCATGTTCGTCCCGCAAAAACCCCGCCCGGCGCCATCGTTAGAATGCGCGGCTGGCGCCGGACACCTTTTAATCTCAGTAATGGCGGACATGATGAGGCAGAGGGACGAACCGACGAGCTGGAAAAACAGCCGCCCCGCACCGCTGACCAGCGCTAACCGGGTTAGCGGCCGTTCCAGACAGCTGCGCGTGTGTTACACACCCCCGACGCGCAGTTGATCGGTGTCGACGGGGCTGCGGCGGCTGGGCCGCAGCGGCTGCGACATAAACAAAATGCGCCTCCTGCCCGCCGCGCCGGTCCTGCCGCCCAGCGCTCGCTGCTAGCCGCAGACCAAATTCGAACTTGTCTTGAGAATATAGAGTAAATAAAAAAAACGAGACGACACTGAAACTGCGCCAATGCAGAGACGGTAGAGAGACGGTGGAAAACACAATGCAGCATCACGGATTTTACAATCAAGGGACAGGACGGTCACCTGTCACCGGAACGGCCGAGAAGGCTTCTCTGATGTCCTATTAAGCGCATGTCGGCCGAACCTCCTCCGGGTTTCCTCGAGACAAAATCTCCGCGGCGTATTTGTGATTAACAGGCGGAGAGAGGCGAGAACAGCCGTCCGACTGTGCCGGTCATTAGTAAAGTGTGTCGCACCGTATCGTTTCCGATCGATGTCGAACATGACGCTTCTCGCAGGCCGTGTGGAGCGGACATCGATATCGATCTACTGCCGTCGACACAGTATCGATGTGTCGGCACCATCGATAACGCTAACGAGTCTTTTAAATACATGACGAACGTATCATGATAATAGGACCAGCGTTCCCAATCTTACATTCTTTTGTACGAGGAGCATGATAGGCACTTTCCCTGTTGTCGGCTCAATGTTTTCCGCAGGATAGATGACCACTTCATTGAGCTCGAAGCAGACTCAGCCGCCAGAACGAACGCACACCTGAATAATTTAACAGCTAAATTTCAAGGCCTTTAAACGGTCTGCCGCGTAGGCGCTGCCGAGTGCTGAGATCATAGTTCACCAAAGTGACAGCTCGGCCTCCCATACGCCAGCGTTACTTTGACACAGGTGTATTAACGTTGACGGATGCGTGGGACCACTCGCGTAATGCCACGCAAATCATTAGCCCGATGTGAAGGCGCGCCCGTTGTTGGTGGGAATGAATCGCGAGCCTCATCACACATCTGGTCGCACCACCCAGGTGGCGAAAGCGTCCCGACGGCACCGCGCACCAAACAGGTGGTGGCGATGGCATTACCTGCGTGAGGAATTCCCTACGTCCCGGGCCGGACCGCCCCAACACGCCGGGCGCAAATGACCTCACGCACGCCAGGCCAGCGACCGACCGCACAGCCCACGCACACTACGTACATCTGACGTACGCACAGCGAGGCCCGCGCGGCCGGGGCTTGACACGCGGCATCACGCACATTAGAGTTAATTGGTGCACGCGGCAAGCAATGGTGCCACATCAATTCCGCCATTCAACTACGCCATTCACTGTTCAAACCAGCGCCTGACGGGCGCCAAGCCAGCGTCTGACAGCGCTCCAAACCAGCTGCCAATAACCGCTGACCGGTTTTGACGCATGTCGGAACGTAAAAATATCTATCAGCATTACATATCGGCACGTCGGGACATGCGCCCACAAGGTAAACACTATTTGCCACGCTAGGCCGGGGTTGGCCCGGCCCGGCCCGGCGTGACGCGGTATACGGTATGGCGCGGCGCTGCGGAGGCGATGTTGGCTTTGGACGAGAGCTGAACGAGGGCAGCGGAGCAGTTCTCGCGAGTACCCCCTCGCCCTCCCTCATGACCCGACAAAGGCACACAAACACTGCGGAGGAGGCGAGGTCACGTGACTTCGCTGCAGTTGACGTCAGAGATGTTGCCATGCCTCGGTGCCCACCGTTGGCATCGGACGTCGGACGCTGATGGTCCTGGGTACACACAAGGCTCGGACGCTCATCGACGACAAATGCGACCGGAGCGAGGTGACCGATTCGAAATTCATGCTTACCACTTCCCATGATGAAGCATCAGCTAATGACATGCATGTATCCACTCAGACACCTGCAATTAGCTGCAGAGGCCAGGGGCATCGTGATAACCAAACGACTGCGTTACGTCACCATCTCATTCTCAGCGGAAGGTCGGCCGAGTCCCATCTCAGCGCGCCACGTCTCGCTGCTCAGGAGGATCCATCAGCATTCGTGTCGCGCGGTGACCCGGCCGCCCGGGCCGCCAGGCGCCGACCCTGTCCTCGTCACCCGTGCACTCTGCACTCGACTGTGCACTGTGCATGTGCACGGCGCGCCATGCAGCAGCGCGGGGCGGCGACTCGGCGGCGGCGGCGAGGCGGCGGCGCGGTGGGGGCAGGCCATGTTTGGAGGTGGTCGTGTCGGCGCTCAGTGTCCGATGGAGGGGTAACAAGTGCGGCGGCGGCGGCGGCGGCGGCGGCACAGAGCGGCGGTGGTAAGTCGACGGGGTGTCGACGACAGCTGCCAGGGCCTCTATCGATACATCAGAGGGGACGAACTGCGACGGGACGAACTGCGAGGGGGCGAACTGCGAGGGTCGGACCGCGCGGGTCATGCCGGTTGGGACAGCGCTCTTTGGGAACGGCGTTGGCTGTCAGCGCTTCAGCTTCAAGGTTGACGTCGTGACGTCTTACTGAATGAACTGAGGTAGACTGGAATGCGATCTCAGTATAGTGAATACCCCGCACTGCGTAACTCCAGTCGGACGGGTCCTGGTGGCACACCTGATCCTGAAGTCGCCGTGTCGCCGTGAGCTCCTGAGAGCTCAGAGACCGTCTCTGCTCAGACGTGGTCTCTGCGTCTCCGCGAAGCTGTCTCAGCTGATCCATCTCCCTTCGTCTCCTCCTTAGACGTGGCGCCAGCGGAGATTAGCAGTCCAGGTCACTGGGATAGCCGCCGTCCACGCAGACGTCTCAGACTTCATTGCGTCACTCGCGAAGGCCGCCGCCGCCGCAGCTGATCCCTGCATGAGAAGCAGGTGACCTGCCATCCGCCGCCGAGCCGGTACGCCGCCACCCCGCTGCGGCAGCAGTGGCAGCTGTAGACATAAGATTAGCTTCTGCCAGCTGAGCACACCCGAGCTGGAGATAGCGCCCCAGAATCGACAGCTGCTCACTGCCGGCAGCTGAAGTGATGATCGAGCTTAGTTGGAGCGACGAGCCGCCAGCGTCCGCCGCTCCGCGGGAGGAGCCCGGACGGGGTGATGAAGTGAACCGATATGCTGCCCCGATGCAATCGAAGCTCTACTTCGGTCGGGCGGGGGCGGGGGCGGGGGCGGGAATGGGTGGAGCGCCTACACTGCCGACAGCTCGACCGTCGGGATTGATGGTCGTTGGCGGCACGTTAGTGTGCTCCGTTATCGAGCGTTAGCGACGTTACCGAGGGTTAGCCCCCACGAGGAAGAGCCAAGTTTGTCCATGCCGCCCGCAACATTAATTTCGTCGCTGGTGTTATGGACAGGGAAGCGATTGCGGCCGGCGCTGCCGAGTGGGGGGACAGAAATACGAGGAGTGTTGGGGAGCGTCCTCAGTGCCCACACAACACACGACAGACTCGGAAGCATAAATTCTGAGGCGCTTCCCACGCGAGGGTGCAAAGTACTTTCAACCTAAAACTTTCGGCAGCGCTAATAGCGGAAGAAGCGCTGGCTTAGGCCACGAATATCAACAGTGGAAAAGAACTACTGAACGCAGACAAACACCTAAACACCACCACTCCTTGCATACCGCCGCCAACGGATCACCAAAACAGACGCTACAAACAAAACAGCACTCAGTCGCATGCCAAAACAACGCTTCCGAAACAATAAACCTGGACGAATTACGACTTCAAAGCGTCTAAACGGCACACAAGAGCATTGCGCCCGTGTATGAAATTTACAAGTCCGACAACGCGATCGCATGGTGATAGAATATGCTTACGTGCCACGCTTGAATAACAAATAGCCGCTCAATTGACGTCACGTAGTCGTTGCGTCAGCAAGAGCCGAAATCGGTTAACGGTAGCGAACTGTTAAGCAGGCCGCTGAAAGTAAAATAAGGCATGCCAAAATGTAATGGTATGATTAGAAGTTGGCAGAGGTCCGAATGGAAATGTCATTAAGAAATATTAACTTAATCAAGCATAGGCAGCTTACACAATTTATGCATCAGGAAAGATAGTCTTTAAACCAAACTACATCTTGGTCTAATGCTCAAAAGTGTAAATAACTTACAACGCCTCTAATATTCGAAAGCACATAGGTCGCTGAAATGACAATCAGCCGAATTTAGAGCTCATCAATTCAAAATACAACAAATGATTAAACCATGGATATCGCTGACTGCACAACTGCAAAAACATCTAAATATTGTAAAAAGAAACGTTGGATGAGGTTAAATTCATGAATGTTCATATTTCAGACCCAAATATATTCCAAAATTTGATACATATAGACTATCTTGCGTTCGCGTCCATACCCCAAAAAAACACACGTCACCCGGCCCATCTCTCCTGGCACCTTGCCGACTGGCTGACTCACTCCGTACGCGTCGCTCCGTATGCTGGGCTCGCTGGGCGCCGGAGCGCCGCCCGCCGTCCACCCCCTTCCACGCACCTACGCACACTGGCCGTGTCTGCGTGACCGAACCGCCGCCGAGCCGACGCAGCCAGGGCGCCCAGCCGTCACCAAACCGCCGAGAGCGCCGCTCACCGCCCGACACGCGCTTCACCAATCTGCATAATGGGTCCGTCCGGTCGGCCGGCCGGCCCGCTGGTCGCGACACCCGAGTCGACGTGTAGTCGAGCCCAGCGGGTCCGGCGCGCGTGATTTCACAGGTGTGCACTGGTGCACGAGTCCGCTCGCACTGACGTCGAGTGCGGGGTGCACGCTGCTCCAGGCTCCAACCGCCACCGCCACCGCCTCCGCCCGTCACCGTCGCAAACCGGTCCACGACTGACCAGCGGAGGGCAGCGGACAACGCGGGCACCCGGGCGGGCACTGCGGGCACCGGGCGGGTACCCGTCGCGACAACAGGGGCGGTACCTGGCCCCCGCGGCGAAGACAGGCCGGCCGCATGCCAGCGAAGGGGACCAGTCGAGGACGGGCAGGGACGGACCGTCCCCTCTCCTCCCCCCCCCCCCCCCCCCACCAGTACCGTCCCTTACACGGTCCCGTGCGTACAGCGCGTGGGCGTTACTTCAAAAGCGCCGATCCGTCTGATGGGTTATCACTACGCTCCGAGCCAGGGGTCCCCCAGTCCCAGGGAAGGGACGGCGGGGAGGGCACGCATCGTCTGCCATTCACCCCTCCGCTCGTCAGCTGCCGACGGCGACAATGGTGGCGCGTCTGCGGCGGAAGCGGCGCGGTGCTGCGCCGGTGATTGTCGACGTCAATGGTGTCGCGCCAGAGCGGGTCGGAGCGGACCGCGACGGAAAGGGAGGGACGATGAAAACGGGTCGTTTCACTGAGCTCGTGTGGTCCCGCCGAGGTGGCGGCCCCTAGGCTGGTGGTCCGGGGTCGTGTCCCGCAGTCGCAGGGGGCAATCGCGTCTTGGGGTTGTGTAGGGCTCGTGTCTCGGCTTTTATGGGGCCGAGTCTCGAGGTTGTTGTGCGGAGAAGGGAGAGAGAGGGGGAGCGGGAGAACATGGTCGAGGAACAGTCGTGCGGCCAGCAGGTGGCCACGTGAACTCAGCCGCGGTGGTGCTAATGACTGTAAACAAACACCACACGGACGTGTTTATGTGTATGCGTCCAGCCGGTCGTGGCAGGTCACCGAAGCTGCACCGCTGCCCGCCGACACCGCCTCCATCTACCAGTCGGGTGCCGAGAGATTGCCGAGCGGCTGGTGACTGGTAGTGCATAGCAACAAGACTGGTGTAACTCATGGGCGAAAGCGAGGTAATCACGGGCAGATCTAGGTGTTATTAATTGCACTTTATGGTCACTCTGCAGACAGTTCAGAATGCAGCTGGACATCATGATACGATATACGAGGACGCCCGAAGACAACGTGATATGATATACGAGGATGCTCTCTTAGATCTTCCTCATGTTTCTGCTGCCCTTGAATCTGGTGCTGATTTCGGTCATAACGAGCAGCAGGTTTAGTGGACCTGTTTTGGTCCCATTGACGCCGACGGCAGCACCTGGCATTGACTGCCGCCCGCATCCCTGCTTTGTCGTCTCAGCAGCCGTCGCGCTCGTCAGCACTGCTGCCTCGCTCAGCACTGCTGCCTCGCCGCCAGTCGCTCGCTGAGCGGTAAGACGACCGGAGATCGTACTGTGCCGCCTCTGCGCCGGCTCCAACCGCGCTGACTCGCAGAACGCCCGTTTTCCGGGCTGAACTGCGGCCCGGTAACCTTGGCAACGGATTACAGAGTCATACACGGCTTCCCGGGTGCCGATTTAGCCTGATGGGAGCCGAGTCTGACTTCATTCAGCGCCGGTTAAGCTGTGCGTGGCGCTTTGAGGAGTGCCAAGTTTTCCGCTGACGTGATAGTGGGATACGAATGTGTATCTGACAGTCCACACTATTATATAACAGAGTGGTTGAGAGGCGGCTGAAAGAGCGTTTGTAATAAGCTGTAGAAAGAACAACACACAAGCTGCGAGTTATGATGTATACGCTGTAAGGCGGCACCGATGTCATTCTGTGACAGCTCTGGGAATAGCGATGTAACCACTCACTCAGCCTTGCCAAATCGGCAGTTTAAAGTGCGACTTTTGACAGATACCGGCTCGTGCGGTACCATTGTGACCAGCGCCAGCACCGGCTCTATGTATGGTCAAACGGGTCCAACAGCACGTGATTCCAGAATGGCTGATGTGGACAGAGTTGTGAGCCCGCTCTGTAGGAGGTTGCCGCCTCCTCGGAACACCTCGAGTTAGTGTGGGCCCGGCCCCGGCTAACACGAAAATTACACTTCCTCAATTCAACGAGTTGAGGAAAGCGCCGCTGGGTGTCATTAGGCTGTCGGGCGCACATCGCCCGGAGCTAATGACGGTGAGAATTACAAACACGGCCGAGACAGGCGTTTCCTGCTCGTCTCACCACCTGGGAGCCCGTTGACCCCGCTCAGGCTGCCTAACCCAAACCCAAACCCTCCCTGCCTGTCGGGACCTCACAAGACAGGCAACAGGGTACAAGGGTTGACTAAATGCCATACATGTCCACCTCCGAACACCAATCCTGAGTGCCTCACGAGAGCGGCCTCCAAGACGAATCACACGTCTACGCACCATGGAATGTCTGTGTGGTTCCGTACCTGTACGGGTTGATTGAAATTCCGTGTGTGTGTCTGTGTGTACACCCGCACGGGCAGGCATCGTACGAGGCTGATCGATGAAGCGGCTGGGTCGTCAGTTTCCCCGATCGTACCGACATGTTTATCCCGTGCACACGATGCATAATGCAGAGGTGAGGCTGATCGTTTATCAACCCGCTAAGATCGCCCCCATGAATTCGTTGAAGAACGCGAACATCCTTATGTCGACGATGGCCACGATTTGGCTGCGTTTTATCTGAGATTTGGCAGCTGGTGTGATGTTTACTTCCGTCAAGGGTGGTCCGCTGAATTGATCGTTGCCAGGGAGGTACTGTCGGACTTGATAGTTCCCACGAGCATTGGCCATTCTCCTCGGGTGGGCCATGCGGGCGGGTCACGGTCTCTGCCCCCCCCCCCCCACACACACACACCACGGGCCACGGACCACCATAGGCCGACACAGGCCACCGCGGGCCATCACGGCCTTACTGGAAACAACCGCAGCCGAGCGCGGAGGGCCACCACTGCCAGGCACGCAACAATGCGCCCAAACCAGCGTCCGGGCAAAAACACCAATAAAAAGGAGTAAACCGATATCATGGTGGTTCAGCCAGGAGCGAACACACCGCGCAGGGAGAGGAGGAGCCGGGGTCGAAGGGGAGGGGAGGGAAGGACCGGGCAGGCCACCGGAGCAGCGGGAGGACCAGCGGGGCGCAGCGCTGGGCCGCAGCCAGGTAGGGCGCTGGGCGGCTCGCAGACGGCTGCTGGTGCGTGCTGGCCGCGATACGCCCCAGCATCCCGCCGCCGTACCGCCGCCGCCCGCGCACGTGCGTTGAATGCACGCGGCCGCACGCCGGGCGCCGAAATTCGGATAAAGCAAACAAACCGACCACGCGCTGTGTTTGGGAATTTCATAAACGCGCGCCCGTCTAATGAATGAGACAACGCGCCGCACGGGTGGTCCACTAATGTTTATCAGATTTGAATTTCGAAAACAAGGGCCCTTTGAGCCCGGACACGGCGGGTGCCGACGGCGGCGGAAGAGAGTGAGCGGGGTAGGTAAGAAGTAAGGTGAGCTGGCAGGCAGAGCGACCACAGAGCCCCGCTGTGGCTCGGTATCGTGAGCCAATCACCACGACTGGCTGCGTTTTTGGCTGCCGGCTGGCGGAGGTGGGCTCGGTGTCTGGAGGATTCAAAGTCGCATCAATTGCCACTGCACAGGTCCGGCAAGCGAAGAAAAATGACACCGCAGACGCGGCTTTCCAGGGCATTAAACCGACTGACATAACCAGGCCAGCTTAAATACCTGTCTTCAGTGCACGCTGCAGACGGAAAAATGTGCTGTGGCGGGTATCAAGTAGCAGCTCAACGCATTTTTGGCGACAACACAAAAATAGGCGGGAATGTTTGCGTACCGAGATAGTTTCCACACATACAAATTTCGCATGGGAACCCGCAAAGGAGGATCTAGACACGCTGATGGACATGATTTCTCCAAAACTACCACAAAATTCTCCAGATTCCAATCACTCCCACGTTTTCCGGTACTGTAGCGGCAAATTATGAGCATTCCCACTGTGTTGTTTACAATTGTAAGCCGCGGGTCACAATGGCCGCAATGAGAGGTCAATAGCTCCCTCGGCAGGAAGCCTATCGGCGGCAGCCAGCTAATGAAAACACCTTCCGAAAAACCACCGTCTCCGTCTGTTTATGAGTGGGGCGGGGCGGCCATTTCTCCGCTCTCCGGGCGGCGGCGCGTGAGCCACGTCATAGCCACCTTGCCATCGCCATCGCCATCGCCATCGCCATCGCCCCCTCGCTCCATCGCGGCGCCATCGCCGACAGCTGGCGCCGAACAGGCGGCAGCGCGACTTCAGTCGCCCCGCCCGCACCGCACCCGCCCCAGCTGCAATGAGTGCACGCCCGCGCCCGGCGCCGTGCCGCACGAGCGCCGCCCTACGCGTGGGACAGCCCAATCGGCCTGATTGAGAGCCGATTGTCTGCATAGGCCGTGTGATTGGTGAATGGCATCGGCCGCCCGTGCCGGTTTTATGTCGTGATTTTTCATGCCCGGCGGCCACATATCATCCGCAATGATCTCCCGTTGAATAGCGCAGGAACAATGCGACCGCACACTCGGCCAGTCACAATGCATGCTCCGTTTTTTACCGGCAAAACAGGTACGGCGCGCCCTCTGGCGGAAGTACCGTGCACGGCCGCCCTGAGCGCTCTGCAAGACGCCATGGGCGCGCCGCCGGCGGTCCGCCGTGCCGCCCGGCGCCCGCCGTGTAGCATTCCTTCAGCTGACAAAAACCCCGGACACCGCCCAGCCACAACATTTCGATAAATAAGCGGGCGTCTCGTGGGTGTCTGGTGGCGTTTGTCGCGCGCTGCGACGGAGCGGCCGCGCTGGGTGGCGCGTCGTGCGCCGAATCACCTGTAATGTATGTGCCCCCCGCGTGCCATCCTGCGCGCCACCGCGCGCAGCCGACCCACCGCGCGCCCACCGCGCTCTTTTTCGGCGGCGCGGCGTGGCCGAGCGATTGTCCCGGCGGCCGGAGACGCGGCGGGGTGGAGGGGCGGTCCCTCACCGCAACAGGGCAGGGCGCCGCGGGGAGTCGCCAGCCGCTCCGCATGGCTCACTGCACTGAGCTGCGGGCTGGGGAGGCGGCACGGCGGCACGGGTGACCAGCGGGGGCACATCGCGCAGGTGAGGGTCTGAGAACAAGGAATTACGCAGGAACTGTGATGTGGAGGTGCTATTGGGCACTGGACTACCTGCGAATTATCCGTCTGCTTGAATGACGAAACTGACGACATTGCACGGATGTGTGGGTGGGAGGGGGCGAAAGTGAATGCGATCCGTCGTGGCATCTACCTGCGGAACAATGCTGAGGAGGTATGCGGCTTTTTGCCACACCCGACTCTGTTACCCGCGCGATGCCAGGCGAACGGCAGGCGGACGGCAGGCAAACGGCAGGCGGATGTCATGCGGATGTCATGCGGACGGCAGGCGTGTGACAGTGTGTGGACAGGACAGGGGACAACAGTGACGGCAGCCAGTCAGCCGGCCAGCGGTGATGACTCGGGACAGGCCGGCAGCGGCGGCCGTTACCGGACGTCACCGGGCTGCGGGACCTCCCTCTGACAGCTGCCGCCGACTACAGCGACGGATTGCCTGCCAGCCGCCGCAGACACCGCCGCCGCCGCCGACGCACGCAGTCGCCGCCGACGCCAACGCACGTAGACTCACGCATTGTGCGTCAGCGCAGAGCCGTGCGCGGAGCCAGCTGGCGTTGGGGTGGGGGCGGCGGCGGCGACGGAGGCTTGGCGTAATCCGCCACCCCCGCCCGGTCCGAGACGCGTGCCGACACGGCGTCTGCCCGTCAATAGCGCCACAAAGCGCTGACAGATTGACGGGCTCAGTCAGACAGTGGCAGCAGACACAGCCGCTCCACACTCCACAGCCGCCTAGCCTCTCCAGTCGGCGCTCTAGTTTGCGTCTGTCTAGTGTCTACAAACCTGCAGACGGCCAGCCGACCGGCTCCTCAAAACCGTCCCGTCCCACCGGCCGAACCGAGTTCCGCGAACAACATCGATATCCCGTGCACCGAGAGCAGCGCTCGATCGGCGTTCACATGCCGACTGACATCTACTGCATGCCGGGCTCTCACGTTTCTGCAGTTCCCACGGGTGTAATCCGCCGTTTAGAGAAGTTGCCCATCATGTCACCGTCGAGTCGCGCCCAGTCGCGTAGCACCCTACCGCGAAATCCACGAGTCGCGCATCGCCGTGCCGCGAAATTCCCCCGAGTCGCTTGTAGCAGGGCTCTCAGCAAAGGTCATAGGCCAGAGTTACAGGCTACAGCAGAACATCCCCTCTGCGCCATAGTGAGTCCGTCACCCCTCGGGCGCGGCGTTTACAATCGATAACCCGCGGCAATACGACTGGGGCTCCCCGCGAGCGGCCTCCGCGCCCCCGGCAGTCTCGCGTTATATTTCCCTCTCACGCGACAAACACCCAAACCAGCACGACAAACACCCAAACCGGCCCGCGTCTGGCGGGGACATGGTGTCGCCGGTAGCTGCGGTGACAAAGTGATGCCAGCTGTGACGCGGTGACGGCGGCAGCGGTGACGCGGTGATGCTACTGCCAGCTAGGTGACGGCGCCGGGGTTAGTGGGAGCACCGGAAAACCGCCTGGCGCCGATCGACACGCCACAGTACGTAATGGCTGGTCGTATCAGGCTAATGGCCGATTGGCGGGTCCCTTCCGCAGTGTTACGGGGCGGGTCCCACGGCCGCCAACAGGGGTAACGGTGCGATGCGTTCCGCCGGCGGTCCGAGAGGAGTGCCAAACCCTTCCTCCTGCGTGCCAAACGCTTCCTCCCAAGTGGCTCCCCGTCCAAAAGTGACGAGGGAGGCAGGGGAAGGGACGAGGTGCAGGGGGAGGGCGGGGGAAGGGACCAGGTGATGCCATGGACCAATGATGGGTGCGTGATTCAGGAATAATGGGTGCCCAGACAGGGGCCGGCGCCGGACCAGGTGGTGTTGTGCCTAAATCCGGGCGTCAATGGGTCCGTTTGGGTAGCGCCGCGACCACCCTCACACTCGTCTGGACGTGAGGGGGGATGGAAGGGAGGGGTGAAGTTGGGGAGGGATTTAACAATTCAGTGTTTGAAGCAGGGAGCTCCGCGTTTTCACCCGAAGCGCAAACGTGCCCGAGTGCCGCTTTGGACCGACGCCGGCCAGGAATAATAGAGAAAGTCAAATATTTGAAACGACAATAATCGCCGTTTCGCCAATGGCCCGGAGCTTCGAGCATTTGGAGAGGGCTCTATGAAGAGTGGAGAGAGTCGGAAGGAGAAAAGCTAGAGCGGACACGCTAAACAGGAGGAGGAAGTCAATACTCCCCACGGAGGGGCAAGAGGGCTGGGTTTTAGCGATTAGCATTACCCGACCGAGCATTCCACTCCGTCCATGGGGGGCGGGCATTAGTCCAGACGGGAGCGGAAGATATGCCGCTTCAAACAGGCGCCGCCCCATTAAACAAACATACCCGGCCTCCGCGGGGAGCAGATGACCCCGAACCCCTTCAGCTTATCGCCCCTCGCCCGTCGTTTGCGACAAATTAGAAAAAGACGGACTAAGTCGCCGGCAGCGCCCCCGTGGCGGAGCGGAGGGGAGGGGAGCTGGCTGGCCCGCACCCCTCGGCCCTTGCCCTGGCTTTGTTAGGCCGTCATATTTCTGGTCCAATGGCCAGCCGAGGCAGGCTGAAGTCACGGCGTGAGGCGAGGCGATGGGTCCAGGGGAATAGAACGAGCCGCGGGGGGCCGCATCGAGACAGGTCCGGGGCAGACCCACACAATGGACGCAAATGAGACGCGCTTGTTTCTGACATAACATATTTAGCGGCCTCCTATACATAGGGACCGGCGATGGAGGAAAGGTCCAGTGAGTTCCTTCCGACTGTCCGGTCCGAGATAAACAGCTTAATCGATCGGCGAATCGCGATAATTCGGATCGGTGGAATTCCAGGCCGAGAGGTTTTTGCCAGCTGATCCCAGGGCTCGGCGCACCATTTGTCCGAGTTTATAACGATAACAACACTCCCATTTATCAGCGGGGATGAGGCATCGCCACATGGCGCCCATGGCGCTCGGCACCATGTGAGCGTGCCATCCCCTGATGCGGGGCGAGCGGGGGTAACAACAACACACTGTCCGCGCTGAGCCCCTCACACGTGGCACGGACGCCAACTTCTGATCCCCACATCACCAACAGTCATTTACCGTGAACGCTGCGCAGACTGAAGTCCCGTCAGCTCACCCTCCGTTGCTCAGGCTCCACACCCTGTTCTCGGTGTCAAGCAGGGCTGCAGCCTGGCGCCGGTGACGGCCGGCCCACCCCTGGTCCGCTCCTCAACCCGCCACCGCCGCGCGGCAGATGGCCCTCTCACCTCTCGCACGGTCACGCACAGACTGCCGGCCGGCCGGCCGCCGCACCGCGCCGCGCCGCCGCTCCACGCGCGAGA
>JARFNZ010138735.1:0-10650 GCA_031763405.1 Balanus nubilus
ACTTTTTGCCGGTAAAAACCGGTTAAAACCGGCAAATGGCAAAAACTAATTTTTGCCGGCAAAAATGCCAACACTGCTCCTGGCGAATGAGTGACAGGATCTGACCGACCAGCGGTCCTCCGGCGCAGCTCAGTGGCGCCGCCGTCCCTCCACTCACCAGGATGTTGTCGGGGTTGATGGACTCGACCGCCGCCAGGAACAGGTGCTCCACCTCCTGGTACTGCGGGCCGTGCACGAACTGGAACCACTGCTCCGCGCCGCGCTGCTCCACAAGCTCCATGGAGAGACCTGCCGCCGGCGGGGGGGGGGGGGAGGGGGCAGGGGACGAACTAGAACCTCTGCTCCCCAGCTCCATGGATAGACCTGCTGCCCGGGGGGGGGGGGAGGGGTAGGGTTGAGCAAGGTCCACACCAGCAGGAAAGGCAGACACAGACGAGTCATTTAGGTACAACAAAGCTTAATAAGAAGTCTCGGCAGAGTGTACTGCCAACGTAAGCTTGACTTGTTTTCTGTAGCGCGGGTGGCGTGGAACGTCCCTAATCTACAGAGCATTTACACTCTCTTCGAGGACGATTCACTTTAAGCACAGTTTCCACAGCGTACAATCATCTGATGTTGCGTCGACTAAGGAACTGACCGTGTCGCCGGCGCCAGGCCGAACACCGATTAAATCCGGGAACCGATCGAGTCTAACCGCCGACCGACCGCCATCCACCGCATCTACCGAGTCTGACCGCCGTCTGACCGCGGTCTGACCGAGTCTGACCGCGGTCTGACCGAGTCTGACCGCGGTCTGACCGAGTCTGACCGCTGTCTGACCGAGTCTGACCGCTGTCTGACCGAGTCTGACCGCTGTCTGACCGAGTCTGACCGCCGTCTGACCGAGTCTGACCGCTCTCTGACCGAGTCTGACAGTCTGACTGCTGTCTGACCGAGTCTAACTGCTATCTGACAGAGTCTGACTGTTGTCTGACCGAGTCTAACTGCTATCTGACCGCCGCGCTGTCCGACTGAGTCTGACCGCCGACCGATTGCTATCCAGCATCCCGCTCGTCTGACCGTCTTCTGACGGCCGACTGACCGAGTTTGACGGGCGGCGGGAAGCGCTGTACGTTGGTGACCATGGAGAAGGTGCGCGGATGTCCGGGGCCGCGGCGCCGGCCCATCCTCCGCTGCTCCACAACGTCGCGGCCAAACATCCGGCGCATCTCCGAGTCCGGGTTCTGAGGGGACAGAGACAACTGTCACATGGAGCAGCTGCCATCAACGACCGGTCCTGGATCAAACAGGGCAGGGCGTGACATATGGCGCACCCCCGCCCCTCTGTTCTTGGGATGGACAGAGCCGAGGGAAAACGAGACAGACATAGAGCACCAGCGCGCCAACAAAGACGAGACACAAAGCGAAACAAACACAAAATTAGATCGCACCCATTCCGGACTATTTTCGCCTTTGAAGACGCCGTTCACGATGAAAATTACAGCATTTCACCGCTAATAAAATGCCGCAATCAACGATTCGAGAATCGGTTCGATGAAAATATCACACGTGCGTTCACCGCACGTCAATTGAACTGCCGGTTGACATCAAATCACACATCACATCACACAGGCCCACTAGAGCTGAACGGAGTGGTAACCGAGCGGCCCCGTACCAGATGTCTCCGCTCGATGGTGAGGACGTTCTTGACGATGGTGCTGTTGGCCTGTTCGGCGGCGGGCGACGTGACGGTGACCTCGCCCAGCAGTCGGTTCACCTCCAGCACGCTGGCGTCCACCTCGTCCACCTGGCGGGAGGAGCGCGAAACTCAACCGACAGAACGGCCGCTAGATGAAGGGAGGGAGGAACGGCCGCAGATTGAATTCATGAGATGGTAATGTAATTACAGTGTAAGTGCCTTCTCATGATCCGCGACGCGAATCAAGAGTTGGCTAAGCAATAGTACAAACTTGACAAACTTCATACAATGAACTAAATCGAGGGAAGACTTAAGGCGGAGACCAGCGCGACCGCTTCACCCAGCGGCAACCAGTACCAGATGGCAGCGACAACGTCCACCAGGGGGCGGCTGGCTTTGTGAAAATCGTCGCACCTCCCAACCCTACTTCCCGTCACCATCACAGCCACTCCATCCGTGGGCGAATCGCCAGGAGCCACGGTGACGTCACAACCCCCAGCCCCCCGCCCCCGATATCCCCTCGCAGCGTCCCAGCGCGCCCCACCCTGCCCGTTACAGGCCTGTCAGCACCTCCGAGACGGTGTTGTCCTCGCTGCTGGCCGCCTGCGGCCGGCGGGACGACTTCTTCTTCTTCCTCTTGCGCTTGGCCTGCGCCTGGGGCAGCGGCCGCGCCGGCGCGCTCGTGTCCACGTCATCGTCCTCCTTGACGTCCGTCTCCGACTGAGACTCGTTCAGCTGGAACGGAGCGTGGAATGAAACGAGGGTGACCGGCGTGAATGGAGCGAGGGTGACCGGCGTGAATGAAGCGAGGGTGACCGGCGGTAATGGAGCGAGGGTGACCGGCGGTAATGGAGCTAGGGTGACCGGCGTGAATGAAGCGAGGGTGACCGGCGGTAATGGAGCGAGGGTGACCGGCTGTAATGAAGCGAGGGTGACCGGCGTGAATGAAGCGAGGGTGACCGGCGGTAATGAAGCGAGGGTGACCGGCGGTAATGGAGCGAGGGTGACCGGCTGTAATGAAGCGAGGGTGACCGACGGTAATGAAGCGAGGGTGACCGGCGGTAATGAAGCGAGGGTGACCGGCGGTAATGAAGCGAGGGTGACCGGCGGTAATGGAGCGAGGGTGACCGGCGGTAATGGAGGAGGGGTGTAACTTTTTCGTTGCATTAGGTGTTGAACTTCGAGACTTAAGCGCGAATGGGATCCAGCCGACAATAAATAAAGTTCCGGAAATTATGTCCACAGGGGAGGGGGGAGGCGCGGTTGAAGATATTTGGAAGTCGATTCTTTCCATGTATCGATATTGATGTAGCGTTAAAATGGCATTCCTCGCAAAACATCCCCTTTTTGGGGAAACGGGTTACATCATGGTTCCAGAGTTTTCGGGAGTTTGACCATGTTCCCCTGGATCCACTTCTGTGAAAATCAAGGTGCATACTACAGCATGTTCAAAAGGCTGAAATAGGTACTATTTACTTCAACCAGAAGTATCGGTTAACAGGTAAGGTATCGAAGTGTTGCTTGACATTTATCATGTGTAAATTTAGTCCTAGTGGCATGTACGGACAGATTTGCGAGGTCAGAACCCGCGATAAACAGAGATCGATACGCACATTACGCAGGTCCTGACCCCTTCCATTCTATCGGAAAGTTTCGGGTAGACGGCAAAATATATAATTTAGAAGCTCGCATGGGTTAAAGGAACATTGTCACCTTTGCCGGTAATGCACACAAAAAAAAAGTTAAAATCAACATAACGAATTTCGTGTCACTGATGGTAAGGCTCAAACGTACAACCAAATCACCCAACAGGAGATATTAGGAAAGTCTTTTTGACCCATCTCTAACTCTTAAAAGAACTGCGCGATTATGATCCGCTATATTTCGGGATGATGGCCGCCATCGTAAATATTGTATGGAATTCGGCGCACATCATACTCTCATGGCGGGAACGCCGGGACGTTCTGCTATCTGCTATGCGGTTTCTTTACATTTATTTTGTGTTGCCAAGCAGAATATTTAAAGTCGCCGCAAAGATGGTCCAACACCGGGCGAAATCCCGAGACCATTAAAGCGCATTGCGTACTTAACTTTGCCATAGCATCTTCGACTGGTATGGATTCATATTTTTGAAAGATAGAGAGAGGACTGCGTTTGCCTAAAAAATAAATGACAATAGAACTTTGAACAGAAAGCCCGATGTCAACATTATTTTGTCGATACACGTCCAAATCTTAATTGAATTTATCCTCCAAATGTCGTGTAGTGATGGCACGATTCCAGTCTTTAGAGAGTCGGTTAGATTGGGATTAGATTAGATTAGGATAAGATTAGAGTCGGTTCGGTTAGATAAGGTTAACCCACGGTTTTCCTGAAACTAGTGTGAAAAAAACAATCTTTGAATGAAGATTGCAGATGATTGAGTGCTAAGTTTTTTTTAAACGGACTGAATTGGCTGAACAGGGGAAATTGGCTCTATCACATATAAGTTTTTGTATTTTAGGCAACAATGCCGTTTTAAGCACATTTCGGCCATTTTGGTAATGAAGGGCGTTGGATATGTTCCTGGAAAAATAACTAGTGAAATAACTAACCAGTGATTTCAGCAAGTTCCTGAATGTGCCGGCCTCTGCTTTGTATGGCCAATTTGGCCAGCAGGGTACCATTCTACCTTCTAGAGACCTGTTCAGAAGGTCCACGCTAATCTCCGCAGGCCCACGCTGAATGCCCGCCCCAGAAGCCCAGCAAGGAGAACGGTAGGATTCTGACCAACCCGTCAGTGAGAGCCCGAGTGCGAGTCACTTCAGTGTTCGCTATTTGCTTCTGATACCTGATAGAACCGTCTCTGAATTATGATAGAAAGGTAGGCGCCAGGACCTGAGCAACAAGCGCTTCTTGCTGTTAAGCGCGTGTTCTGACCTTATAAACACGTCCCTTCAAAACATTAGGACTAAATTTAAAAAATCCTCGAGCCCGCTCTGGTCGCTAGGACCCACTTTTCCTACAAAGACATCCTGATCCATAAAAGGACCCAATTTTGCTTCCAACGCGGCCCATTCCTTGACCGAATTCTGTACCTTCACGAATTCACGAATTCACGATGCTTCTGAAGCATCGTGAGAAAATGTACTCCAAGAAAATGAATCGAACCAATGTCTCTAGCGTCACTTCCTGGCTACATTTATGGTCCGTAGTCAGTCATTTGATACGCCAAATAGGTACAAGGCTAATAAACAGAAATGTAAGATATTCGTGCAAGCATATTGCGTTGCCCCTGCAAACCGAGAAGAATTAACTGGAATAAAACAGTAGTATTTAGTAAAACAATGTAAAACTAAGGAAGACAGTCATGGTGCAGCTGCGCCACATTATGTGCGTTTATCTCCCAAATTAACCCTGACGGGTGCTCCTTATTGCATTTTTCTTTAAGCTTTGGCATGATTAAAGTAGGATAGGACTTTTTCTGCAAATGACTAATGGATGTGACATTATCCCTGGGGGTAAAGCTACATGACCTAGAACTGACGAAGTTCACTTGGTAGTCAATGAGCAGTGTTTTTCCTTTGTTTTAATAACTTATAATTGCCATCATATTTTGATCTATATGCATTACATATGCATCTCTTTGTCACGATCACCTTGAGGTACCTTTGCCATTAAATCATCTACCTGTAGGTACCATTATGTTCATCAGTTTGGAAATCCTTTTCATGACCTGTTTCACATGAAATGTTATTTTTAGTTGGGGTTGCACTTGGAAACATTGGGGTTGCACCTACAACCCCCTTTATATAGAAAGTTACGCATATGGAATGAAGCGGGGTGACCGGCGGAGCGGGATGCGATAACACGCGCAGTGGGAGAGGGCGAAATTCCCCCCCCCCCCTCCGGATTTTCGAACATATCGAAAAACAGCGGCGCGCAGCGCCGTTTTTTCACACCTGCCTAGAATTGAACTTCACACATTGTGATAAAATTTTGGCCATGGGTCGCCTCAGGTCAGATCACCCGGTCAAGTCAAAGTACAAGCGTGGGAAAATATGACCACTTCGCAAGTTTACGGTTCTGCCATGGCCGATCGATCAATTTTGGCATATCAATTTCAAACTTTTAGGATTTGATAACGGTCCAAATGTCTAAAACTTGTATATCCCGGGTTTCTTATATCAGTGACCTGAGGTTATGTCGATTTCGTGACCTCCCTATTATAAGTTAATGGTACTTTTTATTTCCTCCTATTCAATAAAAACGAATCTGATTGGGCAAGCAGGTTGATGTCTCCTTAGCGAACTATTGAATGAGTTGCAACTTTTGACCAGAGACCCCTGTAAAGGTCATCCGAGGTCATTCGAAGTCACGAACACTGTTTTGCCAATAACCCTCGATAGGATGAAGTTAGAGAAATGTAACCGGTACCAATGTGCTAGTGTTACCAAATTTTGTTGCATCGAGACGCGCCTCCTGATTTGGAACCTGACCTGTTTGGGTCACTTTGACCTTGAACTTGAACAGAGATCAAATTTTAAATTGACCTGACCATTACGAAGCGTCTCGTCGACAGAAACACTGGTGTCAAAATTGTTAGTCTAGCATTATTAGTTCCCAAAGATATTTGCATCCAAAAAAATCGCGGGAAACGGAATGTTGACCTTTGATGACCTCTGGAGCCTTAACTATTGACCTGAGTTAAAATCTGAGGACATGTCGTCACTGGGCCGTTTCAAGAGCCTTCGATTACGTTATCGATTTCCTCCAAGCTAGCATAATTCCCGAGATAATGGCGAGGATTCCTGAAAATGGATATTTTGGATAATTTGACCTTCCATGACATCATTTGACCTAGGGTCATGTAAATTGCACACAATAGAGTTCCCAACGCCCGCCCCTAGCTCTCAAATATTGTTATTATGAGCGAGCGCGAAGCGCGAAGAGAGTTCTTTCGTAGTACATGGCAAAAATCTGAGTATGAGCGGCCCGACCCGACCCGTGGTGACGCTTTTGAGAGGCTTATATCTCTGCAACCGCACGTCCAGATTTACAAACGGTCTTTTTTGCTGAGTAGCCCCATCCCCCCTACCCTGTATGAGACCAGTGGCGACTCACGTTGATGCTCAACACGGCGCATGCCGCGTGAGGGGTGTCGGAAATAGTCTTCTCACAAGAACTTCGCAACGGCTGGGCCGATTGTGTTCAAATTTGGTGTGTGGCTGAGGGGGGGGGGGGCGATTAGTTACCAGCTTTACACAAGTCAGCGGTGGGGTGCATCCGCACGTGCGCACGCGCACACTAGTGGTGTAAGATTCTGAAATTGTTCAAATCGTGTCCGATCCAAAGTCCAATCCAATCTGACAATGTTGTCCGAAAAGTGTCCAAAGAGTTTTGGAAGTACGAAAATTGTCCAATTTTAAGAAACATTATCCTTAGTCTCTGGCATTTCTGATTGATGTTGTATATTCATCTGTAGGACATTATTGTTCATTGCAAGTTTTATGTGCACACAAGCAAAATTGATGGACAGGGACACAAGTAAGAAATCATTTCAGAGAATGAATGTCTGGAAACCTATACGGTAAGAAAATGCGTGAATTATGCAATTATGCATAAATGCCCCGTCCGAAAATTGTCCAAGAAAATTGTGGCTGAGCGTCCGAAGTCCAAATCGAAATCGGACTATTTTCTATGTTTACACCACTAGTGCACACCCATTTTCTATATCTTGGAAACGGCTGAGCCGATTGTGTTCAAATTTGGTGTGTGTTTAGGGACCTATTAGCTACGAGACTTACATAAGTCAGGGGTGAGGTGCATCTGCTGCACCTGCGCACGTGCACACCCCTTTTCTATATCTCGGGAATGGCTTGGTCGATTGTATTCAAATTAAGTGTGTGGTTAGGGACCCATTAGCTACCAGCTATACATACACAAGTGACGGTTGGGGTGTATCTGCATGTGCGCACGTGCACACCCCTTTTTACATCTAGGGAACAACAGGGCCGATTGTATTCAAATAAGTGTGTGGTTAGGGACACATTAACTATGAGCTTTACACAAAGGGCGGGCCGATTGTGTTCAAATTTGTGGGACCCATTAGCCACGAGCTTTACACAAGTCAGCGGCGGGTGCATCTGCTTCTGCACGCGCGCACGTGCACACACATTTTCTTTATCTCGGGATGGCTGAGCCAATTATGTTTAATAGTCGGTGTAAATCGCGTCGGCAATGCTTTCAATAGTCATCAAACATTTTTCAAGCATTTTTACTAAGAAGCATGCTACGTCTAGAATGCACCCCTGATTGGCGATTTCACTATAGAGGCAAATCCCGTTATACATTTAATAAGAGCGCGCTCGCTCGTTAATCGCCGACCACGGTGTCTTACTGGCTCTAGATTTTAAAGGAGCCGAGATCTTAGGGAGGGGCTGATTTCCCTCCTCCAGGACGAGGTGGCTCAGACGCCTCCACGGCAGGTGTTAAGGAAAGCCCACGGCATTGTACAACATAACAAGTTTTGATTTAAGAACTGGACACTCGATATGCGCTGATTTAATATGAAGTGGCGAATACTGGGAGGTGGTGGTGGCCTATTGTGGTTTTCAGGACGTCGGAACTGCTCGGCTATCGGGGTCACTGCCAGATGTATAATGATGCTGTTACTGAATGTTGCTTATCTAGAACTTCTCAGTAAAAAACACACACACACATCACAGAGAAGTCGCTCGCCGGCTGCTATGTACCAGGCTGAAGATGTTGGCCGGACGGGAGGAGGCGTCGCTGGTCAGGTCATCGGCCTCCTCGTCACCAGGAGGCGAAGGCTCCTCGGCGATCAGCGGCTTCCCCTGCAGCTTCCGCAGGTTCCGGGATGACATGGCCTGCCGGCGGACAAACACTGCAGTCAGAGGCTTCAGCTACTCAGTCTGTCAGATTTTAGCTCAGGTCAATAGTTAAGGCTCTGGGGTCATCAAAGGTCAAAACTGTTGTTTACTCGGAAAACGTTTTTTTGCAAATATTGTTTTGCTATTAAGGATAAAATATTCATTTTGACACAATCGTGTTTCTGTTGTGAAGGTGCGTCGAAACATATACATGTTGACCTCTGGAGGTCAATTTCGAAATTTGACCTCAGGTCAAGGTCGCGTGTTGACCTATGTAGGTCAACTTGGGTCATGCTGCATATGAGCCGATGCATTTGACGAGACGACACATTGCGCTCTTTTCCATGAAATGTATTGGCAAAAAGGTGTAAGTGACCTCAGATGAACTCAGATGACCTTTACAGAGGTTACTGATAAAAACTTTCACCTGGTCATCATTAATTACCTATTTTGACATGATTCTGAATCGATTGGACTGATCTAATGCCTAAACAAGATTCTGAATTTTCCCCCATTGTCTTTGGGCAGGAATAAAATTGACCTGACTTGAGGTCATCCATAAAAAAAACATCCGAGATATAACACTTTTATGTACTGATGCCTTCATACAACCCTGGAAGTTTCATATCTACCCCTCAGATACTGTGGCTGTGGCATGACCTTTTTTGCAAGTTTTGTTTCGCAGGTAGGGTCAGCTGACCTGACCTGAGATGACCTGGGGACAAAACTTCGAGAAAAAGTGTTGAAAATGTGTGGGATAAATTGTGCCAAAAACGGTGTCGCTGTCAAATAGTAATAAATACATTGCACAGTGGGAATTGCACAGTAGAAGTCCTAACTTACCCTATTACTGTCGGGGGGGGGGGGCGATTGGCCCTCACCCCGCAGGTTTTTTTTTGTACCATTCATTTAATAATTAACCTAGGACCGCCAAACTTTGTGACTTTTCCTATCATTTCATTGCGCAACGAATGGTGTACTTCTTTCCAAAAAAGTTGCATCAGGGGCGGGTCGAAGACCGTTTTTTTGGGGGAGGGCATGTTCGGCCGTTCTTGACTTGAGTTGGATTTTTGATCAAAATGTAAGAAAGAAATAGGCAGTAGTAATAAATTACATGCTCTTTAAGCTGGCTATCTCGAATTTGCGAAATTTTGATGTTAAAATGCCAACATTTTTAAATTTGTTTTCTTCAAATCATATAACATTTTCATTTTAGATTTCCAAAAAACGGAACTTATGTAAGAAAGGACATGCTATGTAATATACCTTCGAAATTTCAAGTCAACATCTTAATATGTCATGCCCTGAGGCTAAGTCAAATGCATGACCTAGCATTATAAGCAAATGGTGAAAAATCAAATCCCTCATCATACGCGTCGGATGAGTCCAATTATTTCAGTATCATGTCATATTAGACACTTTTGGATTGCCCAGTTGCAATTTGTGGTCAATGACCTTCTGACAGGTCAGTTAGTCATCTCAGGTCACACACATTTTTGGAAATAATTCCTCAGAGGATAAAGGTAGACTCACAACTGGTGCCAAAATGTTTGTCTCAAGTCGCGTCTTCTGATATGTAACTTGACCTACCTAGGTAAAACTGACCTTGACCCTGACCTGATGTAAATTTTTTATTTTGACATAAACAGGTCAAAATGTGTATGTTTCGAACCACCTGGACGACAAAAAAAAACGTCAAAATGAAGTCCTATCATTACTAGATAAAAAATGTATTCACTAACAAAGTTTTGCTGAAAAACAGTTTTGTTTAATTTGATGACCACTGGAGCCTTAACTATTGACCTGAGGTCAGATCTGATGGCACACTTGAAAAAGAGCGTTTCAGGGACTTCCAAAAGACGTTTGAGGATTCCTCCTAGCTATCATAGTTTTTGAAATAATGTGAAATTTCTGGAGCAATGTCCTAATATGGCAAATCTGACCTCATTTGACCTCATTTGACCCTGAAGATATTAAACTAGGGTTATGAAAGTTTCACAAAACAGAGATTAGACAAAAATGGTCTTTCCCTAGCCTCCAAATTGTGTATTTCCATCCCTTATGGGAACCGAGATCTGAGGGGGTGCCGAAGTGGGGGGG
>JARFNZ010138746.1:0-10650 GCA_031763405.1 Balanus nubilus
AAACGTGAAAACAATGGCTACTGATTGTAGGAAAAATGTTTTGGGCGATACAAAACAGTAGACACACTCCCTTTAACACGTGCTTCAATGGCAAAGACACATATCGGTGTGGGATAAGAGCAATTAAGAAATAAGGGTACGAAACAATTATTTGAATTAAGAGTGTAACAATGGACGGTGAACTTCTCAAGACAGGCATGGCTGTTAAAACAAGTGCTACTGACCACCACATATCAAATTTTCATTTTTGGGTGGGAATACCCCTTTACAATTGGCCCTATGGGATTGACTCCCAGTCCCCTAACCTAAGCCCCAAACATCAGCCAGTGAACTGTGAACAGGTTTATTTCAAACAAGTCAAGTCTGTCTCATTCTGCCTAGTGCCTGAAGTGTCCCCAATATGTGAACAGTCTTGACCCGAGTTGATTCTAGAAACAACGTCCGATGTCCACTCATACATTCATTCGTGCATTCATTCATTCACTTTGACATTTGTTAGACTCGATGAAATTAACTAAAACACCTTGCTCTTTTTGTTTTCTAAGCGCAACTAACCAAGGGCGTCGTCGCCCTTAGAGAGTTGGGAGGAGGGGGGAGGGGACGGAGGCATTTTTAAATCGATTTTTCCATGCAACGCCCATCGGCGTAATGTTAAAGTCTGAAAATGTTGGAGGACGCGACCCCCCAGTGGCGACGCTCATGCATCTAACTTCATCTCCTTACGGATTTAAATGCGATTTGCATTGTATTCACCGTCAGTGAAAACGTGATGCTGACATAGGTAGATACTGTAAAATTAGAAATATGTTTTCATGCTTGTTTCTTCATGTACACGAGCCAGAGTCCATTGCATCATCTCGACGGTAGCTCTGTATCGTCTATTTTCAGTCTCAGGACTCCCTCCCCTCCAGAGACAACTCCTCTCGGACGTGTTTACCCCATCGCAGGTGATCGGTTTACCCCGACGGACGCGATCGGTTTTCACCATCTGTCTCGCATGGTGAACGACCGGCGAGGGACGGCGGCTGAAAATATCACCAGCCAATACAGCGACTCCTGTCCCTCAGGGCGGGCCAGCGCCACTGCGTCCCCCCCCCCCCCCTGGACGGGTCAAAGATAGTACGTCTGTCAGGCACGCATAATGAGGGCCTCCGAAGCGGTGATGGCACGGCGGCGTACATTCCTTCTGCGTGCAGAGGATGCCGCCCTCGGCCCTGGCCCTGAGCGATTGACGTGTTTTCGGGAGCCGAGGCCCGCGGCGTGTCCGGCGGTGGGGTGTATGTGTATGTGTGTGTGGGGGGGGGGGGGGGGAAGGGGTGCTGCCACCCATGAGGGAGGACAGGGAGGGGGAGGATCTCCCAGGGTGATGAGGGGACCTGCCCAGTCCTGCCCTGGGGTGGCGGCACTCTCTGGTCAGCTTCCATCGAGGACGGACACGGAGGACAGCCGAGCGGAGCTTCTGAACATGGCGGACTGCATCAGCTCAGAGTCGGGTCAACCCACCGCGCCACAGGTCAGTCCTTCAGCTCAGAGTTTGGTCAACCGACCGCGCCAGAAGTCAGTGATAAGTGGGCGGATCTGTGTGCCATTGCATGCCTTATGAAATGTATTTACCTGGTGAGTTTTATACTTAAGAAGATACAGATGTACCTTACTACTTCGATATTTGATATTTTATTTCGCTGTTACTCTTACATTTTTCTGCCTCTTCTACATTTAAGCATTACTATTTTGAAGCTTTATTTTTGTTTTGATACAGGTAAATAACATTCGCTTACAAGCCGTCATATACAATGAATAAGTGTAACGTAAAAAAATGACTGCATGGGTTTTGAATATCACGGATTTGTTTTATTAAAAGCTTCATCACATTCGATTCTTATACGTTCTTAATTTTCTATAGTTTAGAATTTATTCGAATATCAGCATAATTTATTATCACGTAAAGGCATGTAGTTTTAATTTTGTATAACGTTTATTAATATTATTTGAAGTTATTCCACGCTGACCATTACTCATTTGATGGCTTCATGTTGGAGAGACTCAGCGCTTTAATTTGCCTTTGTTGCAGCTAATATTGTTTTTAATTATACTGGCATTTCTATTTCGATACTGTCGACCCAAAAAAAAAACACTTTGGCATCTCATACTGTGACGAAAAAATTGCCGGTTGTTCATGCAGGCGTCGCCCAAATCCTGCAAATTTGTGACCCTGTTGAAATATAAAAAAATTGTTATGTTTAGGTGAATGTGTTATTTACTTAAGTTGACGTCATTAATAACGCAACAATTTATTTACGGTTTCTGATATTTACACATGGCAATGGCGCATATGATGGAAATTAATATACCTAGATATATATTATCCTTGGTATCAAGTGACGCAAAAGAAACATCCTGGGTTTTACGCGTAAATATTATATATTCATGGGCGAGACCAATGATGAAAGTACGTCATGAACGAGACTCGTAGCGTCGAGTCTAGGACATACTTTCACATCGGATGAGCCCATAAAACATGAGTTACATGATTTATCATGTAACTCACCAATTGAAGTCTCTATCTTCTTCAACATGTATTTCTGGAGCATATTCGCCTTGCGTTAATTTTTACATTGAGTGAAGTCATTGCACTGACCATGATGACATCGAAAAGACCATGACGAAATTTGCTCATAGGCAGTTACAGATGAACAGATATCGTTATAGAACATGGTCTTTCAGTTGCATGATAACTGTTGCAAGTTGCATGATAATTCGTACTCCAGCCTGAGCGCTACGAATTCTTGCGTGGAGCGATCGTCAACCATAACCATATACAACCGAGACCACTCATTCAGACAATATTCACAGTATTCGATATTCACTTTTAAATTATAGTAGATAGTAGACATTAGCTCCGTTTTATTAAAAGTCATTATCTCTATAAAAAAACGTCACAATGTGCAGAGCAACATAACGCCGTCGCCATTATCGGTTTTCGTTAATAGCAATGAGTTAAGTACTCTATTTAATTTAATCAAAGTCAGTTTTTCATATTCTTACCACGTTGGTAGGTACGAATTCAATATTTTTTTCGTAATTTATCTCAATCGATTGTCGGACTTTTTATGTCGTATATTTTGTAAGGTAGGTATCATAGCTCTGGAGATATGTGTAAACAGTATGAATAGTAATGACACGTTTAGCATATTTTATGCACACAAAATAAAAAAATAGGTTTCCGCGACGCTTTCCTTATATTCACAGAAGCCTGATTTTACATACTAAAAGAAGTCAGAATAAGGTACCTATAGTTATGCTATCCCTCGCCTTACTGGGGTATTTTCATAACACGACTTACTGGGGGGGGTCTGTTTTTGCCCCCCTTCCCCATCTGCATCTCCTAAACTACCAACTGGGTCGATTAAAAAAAAAAACAGAGTTCGATAGCCCTGGAAATTTCATCGACGAAAAATATATGTTGCCTACCTGGAGGTCACCGATTACGCCACAGGTCAGTTCAAAGTCAAATTCTTGAACGTTTTCGGCTGCTGAATTATCCGCGTAAAATAGCGATATAAAACGTGTAAGACAATATTATTCAGACAATAAATCGGCATGAATCCTTTCCATGACACTTATAAGTACCATTCTGAGCAGTTGGTAGTTATGGGTCAGGTCAAGGTCATCTGAGGTCACGAGGTCAAAAAGGTTCAAGTTCTTATTTTGGTCATTTAAATGTTTTTAGGTCATTTTTTTGTCATGAACGCAAAACTATGTCAAAATGAAAAACTATGATTATAATATCTACCCATATAGTAAAGTATAACATAATTTAACATAATATAATAACTCATATAATATTATAAATAATATATATGAAACTACAAATGAATACATGTGTAGCATGACCCATGTATAGCTTTTGGGTATATTGACCTTTTGTGACCTGATCTTGACCCTGACCCGTATTCAGTGTGAGAACTATACTCATATGGTACTTTCATCTATTATTTGAGAGTATTCTGGCGCAGTTTGGGCCCAGAGCTGCGCATTGTGTGGTCTCCACGGGCTGCAACGCGAAAACAACTGAATTTGTCCTTTGACGTGACCTTGACCTGACACGTGACCTTACTTTACAAATTTCGAGTATGCTATAGGTGCGTCCCGTAGAGAGCTTTCGAATGCCGCCTCGCACGTCTCGCTGCTATCATTGGTTCCGGAGATAATTTAGGGGGACACTCTCCCCCCCCCCCCCCCAGTCAATGGTGTGCGGCTGAGACTCCAGTCAATGGCGGGATAACCCAAGGGATAACCTACATATGTTGTCGCCTCAGTCCATGTGCTGAACTCGCCCGAAGCAAACTTACACCCGTTTTATTCAGGCTATATATACGAACAGGGTTAACCGTTTGTTTATTTTTCCTACTAAACAAACACAAACAAACAGTTCGTGAACAGATATGTTCATGAAGAAATGACGTAATAGACAGAAAGTAAATTAATAAGCAGCGAACAGTTTATGATCGTTCATTAACTGCTCATGAACACTGCACCTTTTAAACTTGGAAAAATCGAAATAATTATTATTAATGATCATCCAACAGCACTGCCTTCTACAGCCGTTCTGTGCCATTATAATGATGTATGACAAACATGTGTTGAGTAACAATTAGCGGCAATATGGGCGGATAAATGATTGACCGGTCCTGTGACGTCACATGACGTGTGTCGAGGTGTCAAGTAACAGTACATTGCTACATTTACAATACCATGCTACATTTGTTTACCCAACCATGCCGCCGCTTACTGCTACACAATACCTATAGGTATGTTAGCCATATCTTGGAATGACACTGAGTTGCTGTCCAAGATGGTGCTCAGGGCGATTCCAGGGGGCAAACAGGGCCATGCTTCCAAACCCCGCACGACATCGGCACAAAATTGTTAAATTTTCCGATGTAAAAGAAAAACTAAGCAGCTTTTATGAAGGAACGTTTGTTTATATCAACTACTAATGCATAGGGAGGGGGGGGGGGGGGGAAGTCTGGTGCGTTTTCGAATTCTGTGGAACTTTTTTAGATTTGGCCCCCAAACCGCCTTTATGGATCCACCTTTGGATGGTACTGTTAGATGTTCCACAATCCACATTTGTACAACTTCGAATATTTCAGATTCAAATTTGAAAGCTGAGTTGTTCATGGAAAAGTTCGGTAACGTTTGTGAACTGTTCATGAACACACATTCTCGCGTTAACAGAAGAACCTGATCATGAAATTCGTAAAAGAACAATAATCAAACAAACGAACACTGTTCATGAACTGTGAACTGTTAAAAAGCATAGGTACCTATAGGGGAAAGTGGGGTAAAGCGGACTAGCTAAGGAATGACGCCACATATTTCTGTATTGGCATCCGGAATCTACCAACAAATGTGCCTGAAGAGTAGCTTCGTGTTTCAGCTCTGATATTCATTTGGATGGGTTTTATCTAGGGCTAAAATATATTGGAGTAATTCGACACCGAAGAAATCGAAACACGTTTTGGGCTTAAAAAAATTGCCGGGCAAAGTGGACCACTGCTTATTCTCTTCTCCCCATTTGACCAACACTATGCTATTTCACCACGTTGTTCTACCCATCGTATTTTTGTTGTAATTATTACCAATTACTATTTTTATCCTTACTTTATCATTTATTTATTTAACATTTTGTCCATATTTTATTAATTTTCATTATTTAATATTTTTATTTTCCTTAGTTAGTTATATTTTTATGTTAAACAAAATTCAAAATAATTGTTCATATCAATAAAATAACTAAATCGTCCTTCACATTTACCCAAAACATAATAAACAAAATGTTGGGGCAAAGCGGAACAGCACCAGGTAAAGCGGACCACCCCTGGTCCTCTTTACACCATTTCAAAATTTGACGTTTAGACAAGAATTTCAGACAACACGCCGAAAATGGTGATTGTTTCTTTGTTACATTTAAGTTTGTTACATTTACATTTACATTTGTTATATTTACACCCATACAGTTGCACTTCCGAAGCACTGATATTTATTTTTTTATCTATCCACAAACATCGTGGTAATCTCGATATTTCCATAGCACTAAAATTAGAAAAGAAATAAAAAATACCACATTTTTTATTCTGTAGCGGAAACGCGCACTCCGATGCCCGAGCCGCCGCGGCCTGTGCGTCAACATGATGAATGCGTCAACATGATGCACTCTCAGTGAGAATAATTGAACGTAGATAGCACCACTCATAAAATCAGGAGGGTGGGTGGTTTGCTTTGCCCCGGTAGTCTGCTTTACCCCACTTCACCCTAACAGTAAATTTGGTATTAACCATCTTATAAATCATCAGGGAACACGCAGAACCAGCTTGTAAACTGTAAGTGTAGGCATGTACACTAACGAATATTGTTGTTGTTGTTTGCGCCGCCACCAACCACTCCTATGATAAGTAGCAATTGTTATCACGTTTCAATGCGATACAAATTCATAAATAGGATAATACAATTTTTGCTTAAATTGTTCCGGCTTATTTCGGTATCGGTATAGATGAAAACGGTTTTCACTGTGGTGAAAGCAAACAAACGGAAGAGAAAAGTAATGTAATACGGAGCACGTGAGACAATCAGCAATCAGATAATTCCTTTGTTGTCATGACCTAGGATGTTGTGTTTTAGCCTTGTCATTATTCGGGGGGGGGGAGAGGAAGCTTGTAAAAGGCCTTAGCTTTGTCTGATATATGTTCAGTCCATCGTGATGTCTGGATACAAATCGAACGGCGCAGCCAAATGATCGTGAAGACAAAAGAACGAAAATTGTTAAAAACAGTAGAGTAACAAACAGTAGAGTAGAAGCAGGACTGCCTCGGGGGGTGGTTAAATGCTGCTGTCAGCGCTCACGAGCTGTTTTATCGAAATGCGATTGGTTGGTGCTATTGAAAAGCTAGCAAGTTTGTATCGAATGCTAGTGGTGGAAGCATATTGTAAACCCGCTAGCTTTGGTATTCCAGACCAAAGATGAGATTCCAGACAAAAAATGAGGTTATTGGAATTTCTTGCAACAAATAATGTACTGGAAGAATGAAGGTTTGATTTAGTTCATAAACATCTGCTCTACAATCCCGTGTCCATAACTCCACATGACCGATGTCAGTAGACACACTACCTTTCAAAGTGTTAGGACAAATATCAATGAACTGTCTTCTCTGTTGCAGGTGCACAAAATGGCATCAGCGAAGCTTCCAAAGAAGCTCGCGTTTCTCTGTCTTCTGAGCATGTCTGCCTATATAGCGATTCTCCATCCGTTTTGGGATGGGATCGTGAACGAACGTCAACCGCAGCAAAGGTCAACAGTCTACAACGGTCAGGGTAACTCAGCGGCGTATACGAATCACGACTCGCTGTCAGCGACATATAAGGATGGTGTACAAGCAGTTGGCATCCGACAGAGGCCCTCGGGAGGCGACAGCAGTGCTCAGAACGAAGGACAGCCACCAGTGAGGGACGGGGGACAGCCACCAGCGAGGGACGGGGGACAGCCACCAGCGAGGGACGGGGGACAGCCACCAACGAGGGACGAAAGACAGCCACCAGTGAGAGCGTCACAGGTGGCAGAACTGCAGAAAAAGCCGCCGCCGGCCTCTGCCCCGCTCAAGCACATCCTCTACTGGAACGAGTTTTACGGGTCAATGGAGTTCATGTGGGGCTCCGGCCAGAAGCCGTTTATCGACCACGGCTGTGAGGTCAACACGTGCTTCGGCACCAACAACCGCAGCCTCCTGAAGATGGATCAGTTTGACGCCATCTTGTTTCACGTGCAGACTCTACCATTCTTCGACTGGCCGAGAGTCCGCTCGCCACATCAGCGTTACGTGTTTGTGACTATGGAATCGGCCCAGTACCTCACCATTCCATTGCGTTTCTACAGTGATCAGTTTAATCTGACGCTAACTTACCGTCGCGACTCCGACTTCCCCTACCCGTACGGAGCCATGGAAGCGGTACCATCACCCCCGCCCACTTCCACCCGCAACTATGCCGCCGGCAAGACCAAACTGGTAGCCTGGTTTGTCTCACACTGCACGTCCAAAAGCAATCGGGGACGGTATGCGAAGCTGCTTCAGAAGCACATACCAGTTGATATTTACGGTGAATGTGGCCCGTTCGAGTGCCCAAGAAGTGCGGATAACAACTGTCACAAGACGCTGCTAAATAACGACTACAAATTCTACTTATCATTCGAAAACAGTATCTGCAACGACTACGTCACCGAGAAGCTATTCGATATTCTGAAGTTTGACGTGGTGCCGGTTGTTTTGGGCGGAGCCAACTACTCCAGTGTTGCTCCACCGGGGTCTTATATCGATGCGTTGAAGTATACCCCGGCGGAGCTCGCGAAATACCTGCTGAAACTGGACAATGATGACGCCGCTTATAACGCCTTCTTTCAGTGGAAAGGCAGGTATAGGAACGCAAATAAGATAACTTACCAGAAATCGTCCTTCTGTGATCTTTGCAAATATTTGCATTCGGACGAAAGGAAAGTATACAAGAGTATGCAGGACTGGTGGGTCAATGGCCAGTGCAAGCGTTTGAAATTGTGAGATGCCAGCTGTATAGATTTGTCATTAGGGGAGAGGTGCAAACACCCTTGATGTATGTGATGAATTCTCAGAATGTGGAAGCTAGTCGACCAGTTGTAATGTGCAACCACTTGTGATATTCTGATGTTGACCTAAAACTGTTTTACAATCGAGAATCCTTCAGACCTTCTCTTTTGGATGTAGACATAGTATGAAGTATGAATGCCATCTGTTTGTACTGTTGTCATTCATTGTTCTTTCTATCGACCCTCCAATACAGATATGACATTATGTGGACCACGTATTCGCTATGAGCGTTTGCACGCATCCGCAAACGGTGAATACATACCTCACACATATACTACGTCGAGTGGTTACACCCGTTTAGGACAATTGGGCTGTGCCGTGTGAGCTTCTTCTCCTGCGTTTCTGTCCTTGTAGCCGACGTGCTGGACAGAACAGTCAGACTCCGTCGTTGTTGGAGGTTTGTTTGCGGAAGTCGCAATACGCGCTGAATCACAGGTGGAGTTTCCTATATAGTTGGTGGGGCAGCCGCCCCATCAACTTTGAGTTTTGCCCCATCAACTTTTTGCTTTGCCCCTCCAAGTTTTGTCAAATTTGAAGTTTGTTTTGCTTTAATACGACTATTGTCCACAAAAGCAAGGCATTCTACCAATTTTCAAAGTTCATTGGCGTTAAAGTTGTCAGTTTTCGACTCAGCTGTGCAAAACAATCAGCCAGAATGACATTTTGCCCAACCAACTTCTCCCGAAAAGCTCCACCCATGCGTTGAATTGAACATAAGAAGCAAAATATTAAATAGTGGTTAATGGGAGCGTATATAGTATTTTAGACATGACGCATATCGCGAATACATTATAACGCATATCGCATAATACAAATCTGATGTGTATGTAAACATAAGTAATTAATCGGCTGCACGTCGTAGTAACGAAGCACCGTCTAGAAATTTTAATCATTTAAGGATTTTCGGTGCATGTCAGCTACGCATTGGTGTTCGAATTTCCACCGAATTTTGTCTTTGAAAATGGGACTTTAAAAACAGGTCGAATAATTCAGGAATTTGAAACCCAAGTCGTGACGTAACAACTTCGGTCAGACGGCGATTGCTGCGCGGAGGGCAGCAAAACATTGAGAGTTGTAGTCTTTTATATATTATATTTTTCATTGCAGCTTGGGAAAAATGAAAGCAAGTGTTTTCAGCAACCGGCACAAACTCACCTTACACGCGCCGTGAAGGGGTCTCAGAATTACGCGCCCTGGAGGGGGATTCCACCCCCCCCCCCTAAGCTCCTATGAACACCACTAGAATAAATACATTTTGGAATATGTGCCGGCGGTAGGAACTATATTGTGTGCAATTCCAATGCCACTAGGCCAATATCTTCAAGGTCAAATAAGGCCATCATTTGAACACATAGTTGTGTTAATGAATATGAAATTCGAAATCAGCGCTTCAAAATACCCTAGAAGCCACTGGAGGTCGAAAAGGTCATTCGAGGTCATTATAGGTTAGCGACCTTGGTTGACCTTTGAAAGGTCGTGACTTCAAAGAAAACCACAAAAGTCATATAGTTCAATTATTTATATACTCCTGAACACTACAAGTCAGGAAGAGCCAGAGTTATAAGCGCCGATATACAACGGGACGCCATTCACGCTTGTCATGACACTAAAAAACAGGCCAAAAGTCACGGGTCGTGGGGTCACGATTTCAATTTGTATAACGGGTGTTGAATGATTAAAAAGCAAAGAAACGGAAAGTTTGTTGTAATCCACAGATAAATACGCGAATCATTTACGAAAAAACGAGGGCCCCCTGCACTGGAAAGCGAGCTACCGCATTGAAGACGACAGGAGAACCAAGCTCGAAAGACGTCTTTTGTTTGTGATATGCAACGTTTGCTTCTCCATCTAGACTCGCAGCCACCATCCACCAAACAAAATCATGTGTGTGTGCGTGCGTGTGTGTGTGTGTGTGTGTGTGTGTGTGTGTGTGTGTGTGTGTATGTGTGTGTATGTGTGTGTATGTGTATGTGTA
>JARFNZ010138757.1:0-10650 GCA_031763405.1 Balanus nubilus
GGCGGCGGGCGGCGGGCGGCGGCCACCCGATGATGTCAACATAACAATTGAGGTGCCATTGCCACACTATTGTGAGACACCATATGTCTGAGATCAATACACAACAAATGATGATTAGCCATGACACATTGGCAATATAATCACTGACACGAAAATCACGGTGGAACGGCTTCTTATCGGATCAGTGATGAACGGAAAAACGGTGTCTGCTCGTGCGCGTAATTTCCCTTTTCACGCGCGTCCGATGCCAACGTAAGGTTATAGCATTGTAAAAGTTAAATTGATTTCGTGTGCGAACGTTCGATAACCATGTGATCCACGATCGGCTTGCGAAATTCAGAATTACGTCGCAAAGACACAAATGGCTACTCCGGAGGTTCATAGATACCAGTTACATTGTCTCGGTTTTCCCAGCATAACCAATACCATTCCAGCAATACCCATTCTGTCGCCGCAATTTTCTCTGGGTATTTGCTAATCCCAGGTTCCCTATGAGGTTAGCCATCTTAAGCGATAATCCATGGTTCAACAAATAAGCTAATCAAAGAACCGCCGTCTAGGTCGGTACGCTGAACTGCTGCGGTAGGTGTGAGGACACTCCAAGTATACCAGCCTAGCGGAGCTACTGGGCCGCAGGTCAAGGGGAGAACCGGTGGTAACATGGGAGTGACATAACATGGTGGTGACATGGTTGTAACACACTGGTAAAGCGTTAGTGACGTGGCTGTAACATGTACTTTCGGGTTTTATATAATCAATCTTCTACATCTATTTTTAATCTATATATAGTGAATATAGGTATCTCAAAATATCCATCTATGTGTAATCCATATCTGCTAACATAGTTGGCTAAGGGTCACAGCAGAGACTGACAGTGGTCCGGCCACCAACAGTCCCTCGGTGGTAACCTGATGGTAACGCGGTGGTACAGCGGTGGTAACCTGGTGTAGGTCGGGGTCGTAGCCACAACGGAAACCTGCGGTAACTCGGCAGTAAGCACTAAGCAGGTTAGATGGTTGTTTCTTCATCCTTGCGTTTTGTGAAACGTAACCTTCTGGGAACAATGTCAAGCTACTAACTCATCCCAATGCTCCCATGGCCTGTAAGCCGCAAGAAGTCACTCTGGTCCTTGCTCCTTGGCGCAGGGGACATCTAATTATTGTCATCGTGAACGAACATGGCGGGAAGTCATGGGAAGTCTTCAGTAAGATCGGCGGCAAGGTAACACAGCGTTTAGTTTGATGTTCCGAAACCCCACGATTGGACGGTGACCATTGTGTAGCTACCAGCTGCTCCGACGTAGTGTCGACACCTCGATCCTATCTCGGTAAAGGAGCGATTTCTTTGACCAATTATGTCTGTTCTGAGGAAACAAAAGAATGAAGACGCCGCTAGGCTGGTTGATAACAAGGATATGTCGCCTCGAGCTATACTTTCTTCCCGCTGTTGAAGAGCAGCCGGTATTCTGTGATCCAGCTCGTGGATTTCACTTCAGATAGTCTGTTCAGATATGCCGTCGCATATGTCGTTAACGATTGTGGGAATAATAGGCATCGTAGGACAGGATAAACATAAAATAAACATAAAATAGCGGCCGATGATCGGTAGGACAATTTCAAGCACCAGTGTGAGTTTGTTCCTACTGTAGTTGAAACGTGGTCAGGTACCTGACGTGAACTAGCCTTTATCACTGGACTTGATGTGATTGTACATGCTCCTAGGCTGATGTAAAAAGTTTCACCTCCAAGTCATGCCGGCAAACTTTGCGAAAATGTCTCGTTTCTTAAGATCCTGTAATAAACGCAATATGACCCGCCCTTTGTAATTTAGTTGCTGAATATCTTTGGAAATGCTGAGTTACCACTGACCCATGCTGCAGCTGCCGGAAAGTGTACCGTATTGTGTATTTTTTTTATAGAAAAATACACCAACGCTCCCAAGAATAGCCACTGTTCTTGCAATGATGACGTAAGAAAGGTAGCTATAAAAGTCACTCAGAGACTCTTGCGATAACCCCAATTTCTTCGACATGGCCATTTTCACCTTTCGGTCTGATTTTAAATTTAACAACCGACCCTTTTCTCCAGACCTTGTGAAATATTCTCACACCGATTGAGAATGTCTCACACTGCTGCAGCGCAGATGAACATGAGCTCGCCAAGACACATTACAGAAATTTATGCACATTTCCTGTTCTCAATATCTCGTTTCGTTACTGAGCCACGTTGAGTAACGTTTGCAAAGTACTCGCACTTGCAGTATCTCCGTGGGAGTTTCTCAACCGGTTTGTAAGCTGGACGACCGCATTTCTTTGTTCAGTGTCGGATGTGGGTTGATGCTTGTTACTTTTACAGCGCGCAACCATAATTAAATAGGAAAAAAACAGTGATGTGGAGCTGAAGTGATATTCGGTGCATCTCCATTTTCTCCAAATCAGAAACATGTTGCTAGCTGCTTCGCTGCATATGAATGCTGACGTGAATGACCCAGTAAACTCGACAGGAAAAATCCTGCACATCGTTGACTGCTCCCCCGGCTCTAAAGCCGTGTGATCTGACGCTGCCATAGTAACAGCACATCACATCTGACGACTACAAAACACTGGGATAGTGACTGGCGTGTAAACTGACCTTGTCACGGGCAAGGCTAGGTCTCGGGCGTGGCTGCTTTTTTATTGTTCTTCTATCACACCCGACCATCAAACTGTAATCAGAAACTTTGAGCGGAAGTTTTCTGGTCCATATCGTTCATTTAGACCCCGCAATTAACTCTGGGGAGACGCGCCTTTTTATCCTCTATCCAAAACATCCTCAGGAAGCGATGATATCGAGCAGACCCTGATAGGAAATTGTCTCTTCCATTATATCCCACGTGCGTATAATCTACGACATCTCGCTGACTATAGTGATTGACTGCGCCGGCGATAAACATGCACTAAACACAACAACCGTAACATAACACCGATGCTGTCATTATCTACAGCGGGAGATCGGATTAATTACAGCAAAGACCTTGAAGAAAAGAGGGTCACAAGAATACGGAAATAGGCATGTCGAGGTAAGAGTAGGGTAGGCATCAATTATTATCTGGCATCTTTGATCGGAAGGAACTTGGGTGTCTAACAAGCTTTTCATGATTGGATTAAAAATCAGATATAAGCCTATTTCAGGGGAGCTAATCCAACGACTATTTCGGCCAAACCTGCTGAGCAGGATGAAGACCATAGCACGCCATCAGCCGACGTTCGGAGTCAAGTCGCGGTTTCTGGATGCTTGGGCGACGTCTCTCCGTCTATTGTCTCTAGGCCCGCCCTTCATTGAATGATATTGCTATAAAGGTGGTCGTTAGATTATTTGGGGAGTAAAATATAGTATAATATATCACAATAGTAAAATATATAATAGTAAAATAAAATTGTAAAATATAATATAAAAGTAAATATAATAGTAAAATATAATAGTAAAATATAAATATAATAGTAAACTATAAATATAATAGTAAAATATAAATATAATAGTAAAATATAATAGTAAATATAATATATAATAGTAAAATATATCACATTTCCCCTGAGTCACCGACCTGTGCCATCTTGTGCGCCGTGTGACCGAGGGTAACAGTCGACCCAGGACAGCCGCAACAGCAGCAGCAGCAGCAGCAGCGCCAGCGGCGGCAGGCTCAGTGTCCGGCGCATCATTCCATCTCCGTGTGACGTCAGTGGATCACTTAAATGACGTCAATGGAAGATTTAGTGATTCCTGTATGTACTGTTGTGACTGTAGAGGTTCGCGGCGGAACCATGGTCACAGCTTCATCTGAAACAAAGAAGGGCAACACTCTCAGTTCAAACTCAAACTGCAGTTCTGAAACGTGATCGGGTGTTCGTTCGCATCACGGCCTGTTTCTGCTTCTCGATCTCATATAATTCATTTAACTATTACAACGCGTAGCGAAAGTTTTCCAGCCGTTAATCAACTATACCAGAATTATACAGCCGCGTAAATGACCGTCGATAGTCGCGGAACGTGGCAAAGGTGCAAGTATCTGGCCAGTGACCTCAGTGGGTAAAGCGTTGGGCTAGAAACTCGCACCAAGTGAGGTCGAGCCCGTATCTTTGCTCCTGACCGGGATGAGATGACCTACCGTCAATAGCAAGAGAGGCAAACATGTCAGACAATACAAGAATATGGGTGAGATGGAGGTCCAATTTTCGAACAGGTAAAACGTTTCGCAACTGCTCGTATCTTTTCTTCAAGGACTTCGCTAGAATTAATCTCATCTCCCGCTGCTGAAAGGCTCAACAATTGTTAACTTTGAGAATCTCTGATACCTGAACTCAGGGGTCTTGCTGCAAAATCATGAGTGCAGGGGTCAGCCAGGCATATGGGGAGTCAGCGAGTGGTATGGGAGGGGGGGGGGGGCGACGCCATAGGGCCAATGTGAAAATCATGATCATACAAAAACTCTGGGTGCTGGAGAGGGTATCGAGCGAACCTGGGGGGTCCGGCCCCTCAGCCCCCTCCCCCCACTCCGGTGGCGACACCCCTGCCTCTTAACGCGGTGTTCCTCCGGCTGGCCCAGGCGCCCCTCACTCAGTGCCCCCCCCCCTGCCCTATTACCTCCAGCGCTCCTTGTGCCCCTCCCATTGCCGGCGTCTCCTTGAAGGTCTATGACAAACGACCGCTCCAGCCGCGGGAGCTGCGCTGCACCCTTGAACCGAGGCCTGACACTGCTTCAGACGACTCCATAAAACAGCGGCAACTCCCGTCTTTCCGTCGAAGTTCCCGGACGGTCTTCGCTTACTCATAGGCGGACGTGCCCTCAGGGTGTATGCCAGACTTGCGTGCGCACACCACGCATGCTAAGGAGTACGGCGGTTGGGTGGAGAATGTCTGCTAGCCAGTCGCAACTCAGCGTGTTTCGTCAGTCTACAGAGAGAGGAGATCTGTTCGTTTTACTACACGTGCTAAAAGCAAAAGGTGTGACATAGCAGGGAGGAATGCGCGGGATTCCTGAAATGAATCCTGAAAAGTGAGAAAGCTTCTAGAAATGTCCCAAATGAAATGTGAACACCCCAAACTTCCACATAGTGGGTTTCATTAATTTGTCAAACATTTTCATTTCGCTTAAAACCAGCCTTGTTTTAGTGTTCTAGATGCGTCAGGGCGCCCAACTCAGCGCGGCTCGAACATTGGAGACAACATTTATTAATGGACATCCAGTCCGATCCCAAGGATTGTCCTCACTTGGTTAGCCAGCATAAAACCCAATTCAAGACAAGATCCAGGAGCACAAGAAGTTATGAGTAAAACAAATATTTATTGAATCAAAACCGTCCACACTCTAGCCACGCGCCACTTCCTCATCCGCTGCTCCTCACCACCATTTGCCAAAAGCAGCTGCTGATAGCACTGTTGACGCTCTCCGTACACGTAGCAATGCCACGCCTGAGCGATTCTCTATTCGGGTCTCTGTTCGACTTTGATATGGGCCCTCTTTCGACATCATCGCTGCCGGCCCCAGCGGCGGCGGCGGCTGGTGGTGGGCGGCGGCTGCGGTGGTGCCTGACAGTGACTGGCTTGCGATACAGAAATGTGAATGTGTAGCGATCTAGGGCGGACGGAGGCGAACAGGCAGAGAAAAGTGCTGACTTGCTAGTCGAATGAAATAAACGGAGTTGAAAGTGACATTCAATCGTTGAAGCTTTGGAGATTGAATAGAAATGTGTTGGGTTTCATGACAGACTTGGAGATATTTCACATTCTTGGAGACAATTTAAGATTTTTCACGACGTCGCACTGTGCGTCATACTGATCCATGACGGCGCATTTAATTCGCCAGACTTTTGATGAAAATGTGATTGTGATATTGGGGGTCAGAAGACGGCTTTATTGGACAGTCGGTAGATTATTGTGCCTGATCTGACCTCGGCGACGGCAATATATGTCACGCGCGGGACATGCTGAGGGTCTCAAACTCTTTTTTTTCTGAGGTGAAACCGATTTGTCCGCCTTCCAGCTAGCGAAGGATCTGTCGTTTAACGGGTCATGCTGGCGCGTCTGTACCTACCGTGTGTATGTGATGTGGTGTGCGTGGGATGGTGTATCTTCTTAGTGCATGTTCTCACGCATGGCTTCGCACAGCAGTACAAAATCGTGTATTTTAGAGCCGTAAATACACGATATGTTGGAATGTGGAAGTAAATACACTACATATACGATTTCGAACAGCCATTGCACCTACACTAAACGCACTCACAGCCATAAGCCCGACACCCGTTAAATGAAGCAAACCTACAGCATGCTGAATTTAAACAGTAGTGGCATGGGCATCGCCACCGGGGAACGGGGAATGGGGGTTTGGGGGATACTCTTCAATTCTTCCAGACGTTAACATTACACTTATGGGCGTAAGGAATAATCGAATTAAAAATGTTTCCACTCCTCCCCCCAATACATACAACACAGGTACACCTTAGGGAAGTGGCGAGTGGCGACACTCTTGAGCAGTTACTGCTTTTCCTTCCAAAACAAGACGTTCAAAACACATCGATTTATTGCAGTTTAGACGTCACGTTTGCTACCCAGCTTCCCAAATGGTTCCAGAGTCACATGACATTAAAAGACGAGCGCTACGATCATGTTGATAATGCCATTTGATACGGAACGGAATGGAACGGAATCGAACGGAATCGAACGGAATGGAACGGAATGGAACGGAATGGAACGGAATCGAACGGAATGGAACGGAATGGAACGGAATGGAACGGAATGGAACAGAATGGAACGGAATGAAACGGAATGGAACGGAATGGAACGGAACCAGAAATCAGCGTTAGACCTCAAGAACTTGAAATATTACCTACTGATAAAATATAATATGCATTTGAGCAGCATACAAGTATTTGGCCAGCAGTTCGTTTAAAATCAGCACGTCAGATCATATTGGTAATGAAAATGAACCGTCATGTTTTAGAAAATGGAACGGAATGGAACAGAATAAGATATAAGTAGCTTATGATTGAACGCAATGGGATGGAAAATAGTTCAATGAAACGGAATGGAATGGACCCAAGATGATGTCCCATTTTGCTTTCTACTCCACAGCTCGGGGGATCTCCAGTGAGACACGAGTATGTTAACTGTTCTAAGAACTCCCTGCTGTTGTTTTCCCTGTGTCTTGTGATTTCCCTGCCCGTGACCAGAGGTGCAAAAAACTACGTACTCGCGTACCAGAGTACGTGACAGTATGGGGAGGATACTGGCAAGCAGGAAAAACAATTTCACAAGGGAGCCAGACGTTCTGGTTTATTCGTAGAAGGGGCGGTATCCAACACTTCAATACATTTGTTACGTGTACGTGTGTCACCCGAGTATGTGATAGCACAAGTATGTGACAGTCTGACAGAATTTTGCACCTCTGTTCGTAACATCTACACCCGTGACCTGTCACTACTGTGCTCAGTTTGAATGACATGCTTCTATTGCTCCCGGGCCACGGTTGATGGGCTTGTGACGTCACGGTCCAGTGGTCCAGTGACGTCACGGCTCAGTAGTCCCATGACGTCACGGCTCAGTGATTGTTGTTAGGTTGTGAATTAGTGTTTCTATGGTGATGACCAAACATTGGGGGCATCAAGACCGTAATAATCGGCTCGGAAGCTGTGTTGTCGTGAGGCACATTGCCAGAACCGTGAGGAGACACAACGCGAAGAAAACGATTTATGGAAGTCTTTGTCTTTGGTGTCTTTGTCTGTCTGTCGGTGTCTTTGATGTCTGGTAAACGTATGAGTATTTCGAACTTCACGATTTTTCTTCTACTTCACCAGTTACAATGTTTGTTTGTAAGAGCTTTCGACCGCTGCTGCGATCGTCGCCAGCCTATGAGTGTTTCACGAGACTCTTGGATGCATTCCGAGTCGGTCTGTCTGAACTGGTTTCGGTAATTCATGTCATCCTTATACTGTATCGAGGTGCAAATACGTAGGAACACCATACAAAGTGAGAGAGTCAGTGAAAGTTTGATCACGACATGAGAGAAGCCAGACTTATGTGGTCCTCGTGTGTCACCATTCCATAGGAAAGCAAAATATGTCAATTTAGGTACCTTGTGGGCATGGGTGGAGGATCATTTCAGAAGTTGCTGTGGCCAGAGGGTATTCCAGCGCACTTTGCCTGTGGCCTGTCAATGCATTTGCACTACAACATAGTGAAATGTTGGTGTGGCCTTGCCGAAGTTGGTGTGGCATTCGCCATACCTGCCATACCACGTTCTCCACCCATGCTTGTGTGCGAGAAATGCAGTATTGATTGCACTGTATTTGCTTACTTGAACCAATTTGTTTTTATTGCGAACATAGAAATTACAAAAGGAAAATAAACCCTAAAATAAATGGACAGTGCGGTCTCTATATTTGTGTTCATAAGATCAGAGCCAAACACCGGGGATACTAATGATCTCGCTGTATGTGATATGTGATATGTAGGATCACTTCATATGCTTCAGTTGTGCGTATGTTCCATATCACCACTGCTCTGCATGGGACAAGTCTCAGTGGTGAATACAATCTAGACATAATACGAAACGTGGCGATCGAAACCCTTCCGTCATCGACTTCAACCACTCCAGAACTTCAGTTTTCCATGCCTTCAAGCTCTCCAGGCTCTTCAGACTAGAAATCTTCCCGAACAATGGAACCATTATTGGTTCGACTCATCGCACAATCCCCCATTAAGATCACACACAAATTCAACAATACCTGTTCGAAGTAAGAACCCTCGATCACAAAGCTTTGGCGAGCAACACAAATCACCTCTCGGTCTTCCGTCATGCCACGTCTCATGCCGTGTCATTCCTCCCATGCCCCGTGAAACGTCGTAAGAGCGACGGAGCGAAGAGGAGGAAGAGGAGGAGGAGGAAGATGCGTCACGTGCCATTTTAAGAGGGGGTGAATCGGTTTCCATGCCAGTGTGTGTTTGCGGGAACGGTCAGGGAATGACGGCGAATTATTCGAACATTTTAAACGTGCCTGCTGTTGTAAACACCATCAACTCTGCGTGTGTGTGTGTGTGTGTGTGTGTGTGTGTGTGTGTGTGTGTACGCTCGAGGCATACTAAGTTGACTTAAAGCTATTTCGCTAAAAAAATAATGTAAGCTGATTTAGATCTGACCTTTTAAATGGCGTCCCGGTGGGGATCGGGTAAATGAGGACGGTGGGGTAAATTGTACACCTTCCTCCGGATTTTCGCAATAAGTTCAAAACGATGACTTCAGTAAGTCTGCGCATCGACGTGGAGCTTTTCGTACTTTATTTGTCATCAATATGACATCTCCCTAGAAACCAAAATGGAGTATATCGGTCGAGAAGTTTAAGAAAATAAAGTTTAAGTAACGTCATGTCAAGCCGTTTACGGTCCAAAATAGATAAATGGTTGAACTCTCATAAAACGTCGTGTTTTGAAGCAAAATGCAAACAGATAACCGCCAAAGTAAGGGAAATTAACATTTCTACAAAGGGTTATCTCTAATTTTGGAAATTTGTGTTTTTGATATCCAAAATTTCAAACGATTTTTTATTTTTTCGGGGGGGATGACCACAAGGTCCAAAATTTTGAAGTCATTACAAAAACGGAATAACTTTGAAAGACTACATATGAACAATTTAATGCAAAATTTTAAATTCACGTCTTCATTTTTGACCCTATAATGGAATGGCTCCATTATGTATACAATATGATGACGTCATTTTTCCATTACCATTATTTTGTTTTCTTAATCACGTGCGTAACAACATTAAAAATAACACAACTGGATTCCTGGGGCAAAACTGGATCATAAACATGTGTATTTAATTACACATATTTTTGTTAAAATTTGACTTTTTGACCAGACCTTGACCTGATTTTCGCTCAAATGAGACCAGATGGCAAAATGACAGTAACCATCGAATTATAGGTCTGAAACAACTCATGAAATATGTGTTACACGGCTTCTATGCATCTTTCGCACATAGTGACTTGTGTTACCTGGGCTTCACTTTCACCTGTAGGTACCTGTATGAGACTCATACTCTAGTAGAGCACTTGGAAGTATTTTGGCTGAGTTAGAACTCGCTTCTATTGATAGCCTGGCCTCTGCAGGCAATAAATAGAAAACACATGGTTTTAAACTTTGATCTGACCTTGGCCTGAAATAAGATTTTAAAGAAAATAGTAAGTATGCTGCGCAGCTCTTATCAAGGGATTTCGTTTGCTGCCTTTCGCGTCCCGCTGAGAACATTGGTTCGGGAAATAAGAGGAGGGAGAGTTAGATTTACACACACCACTTATTATTACCCCACACCCTAGCGGGATGCGTTCGGCTGGTGACCCCAGCGGGGCATGTGTTAACGTATCTGTTAAAAGAATGTAGGTACATAAACTGCTAGAAATGTTATTCCTCTTTCCTCCCTGCCTTCAAACTTCCCATGGCTAACACCATGAGCTGCTGTCTCTATCCCATGATAAGCACCATCAGCTGTTGTCTCTATCCCATGATAAGCACCATCAGCTGTTGTCTCTATCCCATGACCAGCACCATCAGCTGCTGTCCCTATCCCATGACCAGTACCATCAGCTGCTGTCCCTATCCCATGACCAGTACCATCAGCTG
>JARFNZ010138768.1:0-10649 GCA_031763405.1 Balanus nubilus
CCCCCCCCCCCCCCCCCCCCCCCCCCCCCCCCCCCCCCCCCCCCCCCCCCCCCCCCCCCCCCCCCCGGTTCCCGCGTCCCTGGGCGATACATGGTCTGCTGCAGAAAGTCGGGGAAGCAAGGCCGACATCATATATCTTTTAATACGTTATTGGCATGACACAGTCCACAGTTTTCAGATGAAGACATTCTGATTCTTGACCTATTACGCTACAAAAGCTGGATTCTATTCACTCTGTGGTGCCTTCAAATTATTAACGAACATTGCGTATTGTCACTTGCAAAGAAGACATAAAACATTGGTAACAAGAATTGGTTTCTGTAGCATGTTTCACGACGGAGAAACATAATCGGACTCTGTCATTGGCTGTGCCTATTTAGGAGCGTTCCAATGCCACAGTAGTAAAATGAACAGATTCTGCATAACTTGACAGTGCCAATGTACAGATCGGAAGAATAAAATAGCTTTGATTTCGATGCAAGCTAAATTGTCATGCGAATCTAAACCCGAAATATGCAATCTTCTTCCTCAAACCGCTGTGTTTTGTTTTTTGAGCGATGCTGTTTATTTAAGTTTGAGTTTTAAAATCCAGAATACGTCAAAGAAGGACCGCCACCTCGCTTCGAAGTTGGGGGGCATCACCCCCACCCCCCAGGTCCAAAGTTGGGGGGGGGGACAAGTTGCCCCCACTGCCCCCCCGGTTCCCGCGTCCCTGTTTGCGGTAGATCCAGTTTCAAAATTTCAGGATTTTATAAGCATTTTATACCTACAATTTGTTAATCTCGGATTTGTGTATATCGGTCACCTGAAGTCAGTAAAATTTCGTGACCTACCCATCATAAGTCAATCGGCAAAAGTACATATCCTTCCTATTCAATAGAAACGCATCACCTAATGCTAATTATTACAGGACCACGTCTCTTAAGCTCATTGTTTATGTATGAGTTGCAACTTTTGACTAGAGTCCCCTGTAAGGTCATCCGAGGTCATCTGAGGTCACGAACACCTTTTAGCCAATAACTCTCAATAAGGATGACGTTAGAGAAACGAAACCAGTACCAATGTATTAGTTTTATCAAGGCAGGTCTTCTGATATGCAGCTTGACTTACTTGGCCACCTTGACCTTGAACTGGACCTCGGCCCGGTGTCAAATTTTAAAATTTTCCTGGTCAATTTAAATATGGTACATGGCGCTTCGCCGAGAGCACTTCCAGAATGCCTCCAGAATGTCTCACAGGAAACGAACAAATTGTTTGTCGGTGCTGATACCTAGGTCTATTTTCCTAAAAGTATGGAAACATTCACCATGAGCCAGTATTGGTATTGGGTCATTTAACAGGGTTTTAAACATCACAGCGCTTGTAACCATTAACCAAATGTCAACCAAAATGCTGTTTGCTCTGAATGCATGTATCAGAATGTTAAATTTACATGGCTGAAATCCCAAGTTGACCTGCCAGGTGAAAATCAACTACATTTGTATTTAAAAGGCAATAACCTGACGCCATTGTCCGTAGATGAGATACTTAGTACGTCGCACACAGCGCAGTTTATTTACAGCTTAGTTGCTCTTAATTTATTTTAATATGTAAACCGAAATGCTGAAATAAAACAAAACCTTTTAATGTAAAAACACAAATTGAAACAAAGGCACAGAGGCGATCAATAAACAAATAATTTCGCATGTTTGTACTTTGACGTGACCTGGTGACCTGACCTGAGGTGACCCAAGGTCAAGACTTTCACACAATGTGTGAAAACAGACACATGATAGGTCCCCCCTCGGGTCCGTCGGTTTTGGGGAGCATCATGCTGTACGCTTCCTCCCGGCCTTGCGTCATGACCCAGCGCCGCACAGTCGTGACATCTGACCTACAATCCTGGAAGCAAAGCCGGCGCGACGCTGTGTGTGTGTGCTGCGGTAGCCACCGCAGACTCTCTGTGCCATTCACTGTTCACTAGAGCTCGATCCATTCACGCTGCGCCGACTTTGTGTGTATTTCGCTGGGCGGCGCCACTTGCGTGAGAAGCGCTCTCGGTGAAAACAGCCCATGCAAGCCGTTAACGCCCGAAAATGTTTTTTAATAAGTCGTAAACTCGGGGGCAGACACTGAACCCAAACTTAAGAAACATAAAAATTGTGAATACGAATACATGTGTTATATTTGTAACGAGACACCTACAGATGCAGATAAAGATATAGCCGAGTAGGCCAACTTTCTACCAAATCATTGGTGAGTGGTGACCTGCACCCTACAGGCTGCTGTAATTCAGCTGCCTGTGTTGCAATGCTCATCGCCATGAAGTGCTGATATTTTTCACTATGATTAGGGACAAAATTATGATATGAGTATTTCAGTTCTCACAGAACATCAATCCTCACCGATAAACTGTTCCGTAACTTCCTAGTTGACGTCATGGTTTGTTCGATGCCATTCCATAAATTGTCCATTTTGCTTTCTCCCCGTGATAATATTATCAGCTGTGCTCGGTCTGTACTCGGTGGGCCGGCCCCTGCCTGTGTTGACAGCACGGCGCAGAACTCCGCTTTCCGTTTCGCCCCAGCGTGTATCCCAGCACTGGAGAAGTGACTGTTGCGTCACCATGCACGGAGACGGCGGAACGGCCGCGCTGCCGATGGCTCCGCTGCTGTTATCAGCGGAAGGGAAGGGACGGGATATTACCGATCTGTAATCATGGAATCATGTCTGTTTTGATTACACAATAGGAAAGGAAGCGATCCGTTACGCAGGTGTATACATTGTTGAGTTGCTGACAGTTGAGTTGCTGAGTTACTCACAGGGGCGTTGCCACAAAATTTTTAGTGCGTGGGCCGGGCAGGCATGGGGGAGCCAGCGAGCAGTCTGCCGGGGGGGGGGGGGGGCGCCATAGGGCTAATGTTAAAAACCTTCGAAACCTGGGGTGCCGAAGAGGGTATCGAGCGAACCTGAGGGTGCCCCACCCTCCCCCCGCTAGCGACGCCCCTGGACATACATAATGAAATAGTCTACTGACAGAAGAAAACTGGCTCTGGTAAGAAATCATAGGAAAACAGGTATAAGCCATATTCTCTAGCATTTATAATATTGTGAGCAAGGCAAATGCAACCCACTCTCGTAAACACCTGCCTAAATCTCAGACGTCGTATTAACGCACGTACATAACGTGTACCTAACATAAATAGAAAACCACTCAATCCCCCAAATCGCCAATTACTTCCTTTCTTGTGTTAATAACAGGGTGGGTAGGTTAGGAGGAAGATAAGTCTGAAGATGTGTTGCCTTATCAGTGGTTGGTTATTGTCCATGCGTTGCATTGTGCAATGGAACAGGAGAGCGTGATGAGTTATCTCGTTGCCCGCTGCCCACATCGCGGTCCAGGTACAGCAGCGACAGTTCCGCTTGGCTGCGGGCCACCCACACTGCACTCTGCGGGTACTGGGGGTGGCCTGGCCAGTACAGGCCGCTCTGCTACCTGGAGTGGACGGTCCCTCCCGATCTGCAGTGGAGAGATACTCCGGACCTGCACTGGACAGACACTCGGGGCCTGCAGTGACTGGACGCTGACCGTGGACCCACCGGGACTGCAGTGACTGGACGCCGACCGTGGACCCACCGGGCCTGCAGTGACTGGACGCCGACCGTGGACCCACCGGGACTGCACCGTGGACCCATCGGGACTGCACGGACCAGAGCGGGCTGCAGCCGGACTAGACGCAGACCTCGATATTCGCAGCTCAGCGGCAGGGCAACAGAGTCAGGTAGGCAGGACAGTTGGAGTGCTCGGTAGGCAGGGCGCATAGGCAGGGGCAGGGTAAGTGGGTAGGGCGGGTTGGCGCTAGGCAGGGGCAGGGTAAGAAGGTAGGGCGGGTTGGCGCTAGGCTGATAAGATGGGCAAGTCAGGTGTGCAAATTAGGTAGACAGGACACACAGTTTATGTAGGCAGGGCAGGTACGTTGAAAGTCATGTAAAATAAAGAATGGTATTTTAATAGCAAATAAGAACATCCTTAATCCGCGCTTTACTGGGGTATTTCCATAACACGACATACCGGGGGGCTATTTTTGCCCCCCCCCCCCCCGCTGATATCCGAAACTAGTGGGCCGACTTTAAAATGTGACATCATTCGCCATTATATGACCAATATGCACAATGTTATTGACAAATGTTGGGTGCAACTTTATCTGGACCACCCTGTACGATACGATACCTATACTTGTACGACATGAATGTTTTAGAGTGTAAATTATAGGCTCATCAATTGGACTAAAGCAATAAAATAAGTTTCCACTGTCTGACAACTATTCCTATAGTCTGGTCCGTCCGCGTATATGTTTTCCCTTTCCCTTAGCTGATGAAATATATCGTTTTGATTTGTATTTCATTTCATTTGTATATCTTTTCACTATCACCGAACACTCATAGGTATGTACGCTATTGTGAAATCCTGACAAGGTCGTGGGACATTATAACATATATCTTGACCGGCCAGGCATTCAAGCGAATGAATGGTCAAAGTGCAGACTATTAGATATATTTCACATCAACAGATATGGTTACTGTCCCATGTCTCATTTTTGTTCGGCATATCAGCGCTGTATGGTACTGTCTGTCCCATGTCGGCATATCAACATTGTACGCTGCTGTATGTTCCATGTTAGCATATCAGCGCTGTATGGTACTGTCTGTCCCATGTCGGCATATGAACATTGTACGCTGCTGTCTGTTCCATGTTAGCATATCAGCGCTGTATGGTACTGTCTGTCCCATGTCGGCATATCAACATTGCACGCTGCTGTCTGTTCCATGTTAACATGTCAGCGCTGTATGGTACTGTCTGTCCCATGTCGGCATATCGACATTGCACGCTGCTGTCTGTTCCATGTTAGCAGATCAACGCTGTATGGTACTGTCTGTCCCATGTCGGCATATCAACATTGTACGCTGCTGTCTGTTCCATGTCGGCATATCAGCCCTGTATGGCACTGTCTGTCCCATGTCGGCATATCAACATTGTACGCTGCTGTCTGTTCCATGTTAACATGTCAGCGCTGTATGGTACTGTCTGTCCCATGCCGGCATATCAGCGCTGTCTGTTTCATGTTAGCATATCAGCACTGTATGGTGCTGTCTGTTCCATGTTAGCATATCAGCACTGTATGGTACTGTCTGTTCCATGTTAGCATATCAGCGCTGTATGGTACTGTCTGTCCCATGTCGGTATATCAACATTGTACGCTGCTGTCTGTCCCATGCCGGCATATCAGCGCTTTATAGTTTTGTTTGTCCCATATCGGCATATCAGCGTTGTATGGCGCTGTCTGTGCCATGTTATCATATCAGCGCCGTAATGATGTCGTCTGCCCATATCAGCAGGATGTCGCCGGCGGCCAGCAGTCTGGCGTCACCGCCAAGGCAGCAGCTGCTCCTCCAACTGTCGCCAAAACCCAGCCTGGCCAGCAAGGCATCACCATTGCCAGTCAGGCTCATTTTCGGCCTAGGAATCGCCCAGGTAAGTCAGATCCGGACGCCGAGCGGAATACCATACAATGGAGCTAAAGTATGGCCCGACGCACACTACGCAATATGGAAACGGCGCGACCCAACCGGTTCGACGTACAAGCAATAGTTCAGTTCAGCTCAGTTTATTGAGAATGAACCATTCCACGTCGGGAGGCTTAATGTTAGGTTCATACGAAAACAGATGAAACGGTACAGAACACAACAGAGAAGTGTGCACACAGAAGCACACAAAAAACATGCAAGACAACAAATTTGCGCCTGTCAGTTGTGCTCAATAAATTGAAGTAACTGCGCATTTTCCCCTTGCATGTGGTACATCCGTGCAGTCAACAACGAACATAATACATACTTCAGCCTTTCGTCTAATCTAATTCTTCAACACCTTCAGAGATAACTTAATAGTTTAATAAAATAATTATTTTTAATCGATAAAGATGCATGAGGACTGAGGAGTTGATTAGATTGAACGCAAATGTCTTTGTGATGTATGTATCAATGGCATGCTCCTTCAAATGCGGGGATACATTAGTATTGCAAAGCATTGCTCCATGTTGTCTTGTCATGCCTATCTATAGGTACTGTATAGACACTTGTCGGTATCTAGGTATACTTAAGTCGGAATGCAACTCTTGATCCAAACTGATTCATGTCCTAGCCACTGTTGATAAATTAGTGGGTCGAAATCGGCGGGGGCGAGGAGCATCGAACACTCGAGGCAAATACGTAAGTACTCGACGAAGATAGTGATATCGGCGATCAAAGCCTTGCGTTAACGCTGCTCTGTCTTAATAAACATGCCAACTAGCTCGCACACGATAATCCCAGGCTTACAGATGTGTGTGAGGAATCTCCTGCGCAGCTGACAGGGGTCTTTGTTCAACTTGACGGAGACCTTAATAACGAAACATTTAAGTGCCTTTTTCTCCCTGAGTATCAAAGTAACTTCGGATGAGCTCTTGGATAACGTGAAGCATATGAACCAACTTACTGCGTATGCATTGCATTTCAACCGAATAACAAGCTCGATGCAACACAAGCAGTTTTATGTATAATTGTAACGACACCTGTCATTGCCTCGACACCTAGCCTCGTAAAGTGTTGCAATTCGGTAGGCTGGTGTATCTGCTTACAATGACGACATTGTACGATGACCGCATTTGGGTCAACGACGTGCGCAGGCGGTGCCCCCTCCCGTAGTTGGACCCTGTCCCATGGCGATAGGGCCACTCATTAAGAAACGCTGCAAGTCGGTGAACTGGTGCAATGATATAGACTTTGACGATTCGAGGAGATTTCGGCGGTACTGGGATGACAACCTGCACGGGAGTTGTGTGGGCCCCTGGCGGACCCCTCTTCAAGTTGGACAGGAAAGGGTGCTGTAAATTAGTATTGGTGCACATGTATGACAGATTGCTAAGAATTGGTGTGAGGGGGGGGGGTTGACAGTGTATCACTTGCATTGCCTTATTAACGATGGAACGACCAATCAGATGTTCGGACACCGAGTCGCCGGAAACATTCTCGAGATGGACTAAAAAATTTGTGTCGATTATTCCTCCTGACATGCTGTGTAACATCTAATGGCTCCATCCCAAGATTTTCCAGGTATCTTGTTCATCGGTGAATGTTGATTGTTTACGAGATTTAACAACTGGGATTTACTCTTACATCTCAACAATTAAACGTTTAACGATCAGCAAATACAATGAGAAATCAATTATCACACATTGTCACAGATTTGTAATAAGTCACATGGCGAACTCACGCGAATGTTTTTTTTTTGCTAGTACCTTTAATGTTGCCGATGAACTCGTGGAATGAAATGCGCATGGCGAAAAAATGTGACTCTTCCTATGGTTGGAAGTTATTTTTGGGACCAAAAATACCAGTAAGCGGAACGAAGAATGTATTCGCAACTTTTTGCTGCGATTATATTAGATGTCGCTTATTAACCCTCCTTACCACCGTCTAGCTCTAACGGGAGTCAATATGTCGGTGTGTGTGGGGAGGGGGAATGAGCCCCGGATCGTTCTGTATCACGTTTAGCCTACAGTAATAGAAGTGAGCCCCTCGAAGACATGTAAAATAAAAGGGGAATGAAACAATAAAAATGTGCATTCCTTACACAAAGTGTTGTATGTACTGTCTGAATAAGTGCTGACGCCTTCCAGTAAGTGTCCGAGGTGATACAAGGCTCACCTCCGAAGCCTTCGTGGTGCAGAAAGGGTGGCCGACGGCCGTGTTTTTCCGTAAAATGCAGTGCTCTATGCTTCACAGTTCACCAAGGAGAGGTAGAGGTAGAATAATCCGGATATTTTAACGTTCAATACGCTCAGCATTAGTAAGGCATCACTGGAATTAACAGTCCGAACTGGGTCGCCGCTGCAGCTCCGGCTCGGTGCGGTGCGAACATTTTCAACGGGATAGTTGAGCATAGGTTGTCAGGGGCGGTCACAGGTGGTTTGGGGGATATCCGTGTCATGCCTCCCCTAAGGTCCATGTGAATGGCCAATATATATCGCCCACCAAAGCTGCTGGGCCCGATTGTGCTTCAGGTCAGAGTGGGTCCCTGTTGGAAGTCAGAGGGCTTCCCGTGGAGTAAAGAGCGAGCATTTTAGGGGACGGAGGGAACCCTTGGAAGACAGAGGGAGGGCCTTTTGGGTGATATTGGGTCCTCCTGGGACCAGAAACGCCCTCTCTTGTAGTATATACACCATTGTAACAACATTGCCATAACGCTAACAACGTTGCCACAACTTTTACAACGCGGTGAGGTAAAACAACTTTTTGTTCTTCTAGGGCTAGAGAGGTCCTATAGTGGCCAAATTGTTTCTCTGGAGGTCAGGCTGGGTCATCTGCGTGCTAGAGGAGGTCTCAGATGGCCAGTGTTGACTCTATGGAGGTCAAAGATACCCTATACAGCAGTAACGTATTTGAGGTGGACATTGGGACCATGGCCCTCCAGTTTGGCGACGGAGACGCCTCTAAATGCAACTCACCCCTCCGTCCACCCCCTTATTGCAAGAAGGCGCCGAAGGTGCCTTCGAATGGGAGCCTACAGGGAGCGCCCGCCCCAACCTACATATAAGCACAGGGCGCTCTCCTGTGCGCCAGAAACGCCTTCCTCCGTACCAAAGGCGCTCTCCCCTCCTTAAAGGCGCCCACCGTCTTGCCAGAGATACCTTTTTCTTGCCAGAGGCGCTTTCCCCGCGACAGAAAAGCCCTTCTCCGCGTCAAAGGGCCCTCCTTATGCTAGACGCACCCTCCACCCCCATGGGTGCCATCTTCCAGGCCAGATGCCTCCTCTATTGCCAAAGGCACCCTCCTCTGCACCAGCGACGCCCTCCCCTCCCCAAAGGCGCCAACCGCTGTGCCAGAGGCGTATTCTTATCGCCAGAGGTGCTCCCTCCCGCGCCAGAGAAGCCCTTCTCCGCGCTAAAGAGCCCTCCTCATGCCAGAGGCACCCTCCTCTCCTCATAAGTGCCGTCTTCCAGGCCAGATGCTCCTCTATCGCCAAAGGCACCCTCCTCCAACCGTCAAATGTCACTCGTCAAGGCCGCAATATCCCAAACACACTTGAAAGCACCGCTGTGACGACGGGGCTGGCCACGGCCGAACTGGAGCAAAGCTGTCATCCAGTGACATCACACCTAATATTATGCTGCTGGACAACTGACAACTAGTCCATGCTCCGGGATGACACCACCCTGCACAGCACTAAAATAATTTAAAATTAGATTTGTTTAAAGGAACATTGTAACATAAAATACAAAATTTGACGGTGATAGAGCCAGTTTCCCCCATTCAACGGCTCCACTCCGTTTAAAAAACTTCGTCCTCAACCGTCTGCAATATTCATTCAAAGATCGATTTTTCGCACTAGTTTTAGTAAAACCGTAGGTACTTTTCCTAACCTAACAGACTCTGGAATGACTGGAATCCCATCGTCACTACATGGCATTTGAATGATAAATTTAATTAGGATTTTGGAGTGTACCAACAAAAGAATGTTATCATCGTGTTTTCTGTTCAAAGTTCTATTATCAATTATTTTTTTAGTCAAACACATCAAGGATCGTTTCTGGGTCTAGCGTATATCATCTATAATTCGAAATTTGAAAATATCCTCTCAGTGGCCTCAGGGCACATTGACCCAGAAGCAATCCATCCGCAGTCGGAGTCTAATGGAGTTATTGACTCGCTCCGCTTTTTAGCGACGCGGACAGATAGTGGATCGCGCCACCTGCTGCGCCTTATCGTTATGCCGCGCCTGTAGCATGCTGCCTTTAGGTTATATAGCCCTTATGTCACGGGTGGAGCTTTTCTGGAAAAGTTGGTGAGGCAAGATGTCATGCTGGCTGGTTATTTTGCACGGCAAGTCGAAAACTGACAATTTCAATGCCAGCGAATCGTCATGTTTGACGGTAATGCGTTGCGTTTGTGGATGATCATTTTAAAGCCCCAAAAACTTCAAATCTATCAAAACTTGTCGGAGCAAAGCAAAAAGTTGGTGGGGCAAAACTCAAAGTTGATGGGGCGGCTGTCCCACCAACTGTATAGGAAACTCCACCCGTGCCTTATGTGGCTATTATGTAGTGTACTGTACCTACACCGCTATGGGGACGCCTTTTATGTGTACGCTTGGCATTTTTGTTTTGTTTAAACTTGTAACTGTTTAATCATTGATCACTGACATTATTTGATTGTCACAGAATGTTATGCTAAATAAACGTGATGATGATGATGATGACAGTCCTCCCTTTATATTTCAAAAAACATGAAGCAACACGATTTGCAGATGCTATGGCTCAAGCCCTTTAACGGAACTGCATTCTGGGTAAGGTGATAGTCCACAAACTACGTCACGACGCAAATCTGGCACCAATGCCTTGACAATGGGAGGGTCATTAGGTACATTTTGCCGCTTAATTTTATAAAATATAAGTATAGTATTGGGTCTTTCAAAGTTCCTTACGATGGTCAAATGTCTTCTTCATCGGTAAAAGCTTGAACATTTGCAGACGTATAAGTAATAAATGCTGCAAGGGTTTTCATACAGATCCCTGACACACTCGTATCTACATGATCGTGGATCGCGTTAGAAATTTGTCTATCATGGTTCCAAT
>JARFNZ010138790.1:0-10647 GCA_031763405.1 Balanus nubilus
GACTGGTCCTGCTGCAACTCCACCGCCCCGCCACCGCCCCACCTCCGCCCCACCGCCCCACCGCCCGGAGTCGACGGTCGTGACCCCTATTCAGGCCGGTCGGCCCGGCTCGGCAGCGGTGGAGCGGTCGGGCAGCGGCAGCGGCGGCGATGGGCCGAGAACGGTCCGGGGTAGCCTCCGCTGCACGAACTGCTGGCCGGGTCAGCCGGGCTCGGCACCAGGCGGCGGCCAGTGCGGGAGAGCAGCGCGGCCGGGTGCGAATTCAGCGTCGATACCGTGCAACTGGTGGCACGGTATCGGAACACACTGGGGCTGAACACTTGATCAGGTGTGTTTTTTTCTCGCTGGGCAGTGTTAGGGTCGTTTGAATGGGATGTAAAGCGCACAGAGGATGACTGTGTGCGGCGAGTTAGCAGTGGAGCGTGGGCGTTACGTGGGCGACGGTCACCTGTGGTAGCGTGGTAACGTTACGTGATTACACTAGCGTTACGTGGTAGCGTGCACCTGTGACGCAGGCGGCTGTGATGCTGCGTGGGTACTGCGTGGGTCCTGGTCTCCTCCGGGGACCAGGATAGGCCGTTCTTCAGTTACAGATTACAGCAGGTGGTTGCACCTAACTTCATAGCACCGATAGCCACCACCGGAAACAACAATCAATAACCACAACCTCAACTACCACATGTAACCAGCACCGAAACCGGCACCTAAAACCACAAACCAACAAACACCCGGCGGCCACAACCGATGGCTACCGCTGTAACCCCCCACCGGTAACGACAACCAGAAACCGCCGCCTATAAAGTGCGCACCTGTCTGGGGCCACTGCACGCAGCTCTGCGAGGAGACACGTGCGTTAGTACCGGCCGGTTACCGCGGTGCGGTGCGGAGGCGGACGACCGAGTACGACACACACGTGGGTGTATCTCAGTCCCCGCCGCTGCTGACGACGCCACCCGGTCCGACAGCGTCACCGCAGCTCCGGTCCGGAGGGGGGGGGGGGGCAGGAGGGGAGGGGCAGCAACACGCGGCCACGCGACACACTCGGCTTCGGCAGGACAGGGGCAGCGTGGCCGCACACGACACGGCCGCGCGACCGAGCGGAGCTGACGGCGGTGGCCGTGACGACGAAAAGGCCCGGCAGCTGCACCGCCACCGCCACCGCCGCCACCGCCGCCGCCGCCGCCGTCGTCCACCGTGCCGCCTCGCGCTCGGGCCAGTGTATTTCGCCGGTAATGACGGCCGGGCTAGCGGAAATGAAGACCGGCCCGACCAGGACAGGTGCGGCGCCGCCTGAGCCCAATTTGCCGAGCCGCTGAGCGCTGATGTTGACGAATCGACGATCGCTGAGGTTGGCGGCTGAGGTTGATGGCCCGCGGACTGGGGCGGAGGTCCATATTCAGCTGGTGGGGCCATTGCCCCATCGACTTTGTGTTTGGTCACACTAGCTTTGTGTTTGACCTCACCAACTTCGTGTTTGTCGTTTGGCTTTGCCAACTTGATATAGTTGCGGCCTATTTCATGTTAAACATATTTCCGGCTACGAGTCAACCAGGCTGTTTAAAAATATTTATCAGCTATAAGGCCACCATCTACCCCATCCATTTTTTAAAGAAAAGTTGTCCTTGAGCCTGAAGATTGGTCAGCGGTTTAGCTTGACGGACCGGGGCTGATGTTGGCTGATACGGTCTGATGTTGACGGCAGGAGGACGGACCGTGCTGATGTTGGCAGCCAGGGGACGCCGCGGGACGTCGCCGGTAACCGTGTCAGGCGGTATGACAGCCAGTCATGGCGGCTCAGGTGGGATCAAGTCCCCGGTCATTGCGACAGAAGCACAGATGTTTGTGCTGGCGGGCTCTGAAGGTCAGTCCGCCGCGGATCAGAGAGGGTATTTTCGTCACGTCCGCAGCAAGCTAACCCGTTTAAACTATCGGCACGCTGCACTTGGCGCCGGGATTCGCGGCGTTTTATCTTGAGTCGCCTCTAAAACAGTGTTGCGTAACGCTGTGTTGCATCTGGCACACCGAGGCCAGACCCAGCAGCAAGGTGTGGAAACAGTGCAACTCAGATGCCGTCCCGGGATTAGTTACTAGGGCTCCACTCAGGTTAGTAGGGTGTGAAAACGGCACCTCAGATGCCGTCCCAGCCTCCAGGCTTACTGAGGCTTAACCTAGCAGTGAGGCGTGTTGAATGCCGTCCCAGGTTGCTGAGGCTTCACTGCGTTCAGTAAGATGTGGACTTGGAGCCAAGCCTGGCAGTCGTGTCGTGCCTGGCGCAGCTCCGTACCGACCTCGGTCTTTGGCTGGACCCGGGTACAGCGCCCGGCGCTCCATCATCTGCCGGTGACCGTCAGCCGGGGTGCCGAGGTCAGCAGCCGTGACCCCGCAGCCGGCCGCTCCCAGCCGGCCGGGAGGGAGCCCTGAATGTCACCGCAATCAGCCGGCCCTATTGTTGCCGCCAGACGGGGACGCGGCACGGCACGGCACGGGCACGGCACGGCACGGGCACGGGCACGGCACGGTTCACTGGAAGGCGCGGCTGCGTGTCGGCGGCGGCGGCGGGGGCGGTTGTGGTCAGACTGGGTGACCTGACGCGGCCGCAGCGCCAGGTGAAGTCGCCGATGCGCCTGTGGTCATCGCCTATCGGTTAGGCTGCACCTGTCCCTGGCGTAATGTATCGTTAAAGCGAGCCCCTCCCTTGTTTGCCCCGTCCCGGATTAAAATAAACCGGATTGGCGTAAATATTTTGTTTCCGGCGAAAATTGCCGGATGCTAAACCCCTCCGCGGTAATCGGTTTAAATCACCGGGATGGCTGGATAGAAAAACATCGGTGCCGACTACCGAGAACACGGCGCTTAGTACCGGCGTCGCGCCCAGCGCCCATCACCGTCTCAGCTGCCGCGCCTTCCTTCGCTGCCGCCGCCACTGCACTTCATCCTGCGGCCGCATCCACATGCAGACGCCACTGTGGATGCAGCTGCACCCGGTGATCTCAGGCGGCTCTGATTGGCGTCATTTGGGGCGGCGCAGTTAAGGCGGCTTCCCACGGTCCGTCGGCGGGCCGTTGTTGCCGGGTTAGCAGCCTGCAGATGTGTGTGAATTGGCTGATACGTGCCGGGTCAGCCACCGGTTAACACTGCCGCTGGGATCGGTGCGGTGGTGAGCAGTGACAGCCAGGGTCTCGGAATGACCTAGTATTTATGAATGCGGGTCAGCTGCAGAATGGACGGTGGTCAATTTCTGAGGAAGACGATGAGTGTGACGATTGGGCCTGTTTTCTCTGATACGCTTTAAAAAATATCACTATCCAAATGACGATTCGGGTTGGGTCGGCATTACACAAGACCATTCCTAGCATCAGTCATTGTCACCGATGTTTCCTAGCATCAGTCGTTGTCACCGATTCTTCCTAGCACCGGGCATTGTCACCGACGTGACTCTGGATAAATGTTCGAAATATTACCGGAATTGGTACAGCAAAGAGCCTGTATCTCCGACATAGCTGATACGCATCCTCACCGGCGTGACAAGTCATTGTTTTACAAACTAACGCGAATAGATATCACAGCAATGCTTTGGAAGGACCGCTCCGCTCTGCAGACTTGTGGGGACCTTCGCCCGCTCCCCAGACGTGACTTGGTTCTCCGAGCAGAAAAAAAACACCCACGTGCCCGTTTATGGGGAGCACTTACCTCGTGCCCGGTCAACCCTACAGCGAGCATGATAAGGGGATTATCGAGCGACACATCCAGAGGCCAGTTGAGACGAAATTCGACAGAAATAACTGCAGGAGCCATCGATCACCCTCAGTGTACCGTTACAATCCTCGGAGATTGCACAATGGCTTCTGTCCGCCCCACGCCGCCGCGGAATACGACAAAGGGTAGTCTTGTCTCGGACAGGAAGTTCAGGTTCACGCTGCCTTTAGTAAAAAGACGGATTCTGGTAACGTAAGCGTGCGCAGCGACGAAGAAACACAATGTGGGTAAGAACTGGGAGCCCGGTCGAGTGAGATCGTAAAATTGACTTAATCTGCGATGGATTTGGAGCTGTTTCAGGACTTTGGCCACCGAAACGGCCAAAAAGTTGGACAACTATAAGACATTAAAATTTAAAGGAGCATAGTTAGGGAACAATTATATCAGATCTTTCTTCATCCCCTTTCAGCATTGTCGAATCATACGTTGTAATTGTTCCGGCATGAATAGCTTTACCTAAAGTCATAAAGCGGAGTAAAAGTCATTCATTGTCTAATGCATGACAAACCTTGTGTATGCAATGCCTAAGTAGGTTACCCAGTCATCAGGTGCAAGTCCGTCGTTCTTTCTTGACTGTACACTTTCAGCTCCGAAGGCGAATGGCAGAAAATGACGATCATTCCACGCATTCCGGCGTTAATTATCATGCTTCGGTCAGATTGTCTGCGGGCGCCCACCGGTCAAATGTCGTTCGGTGGCAAGTCATCACACCCACCGGTCAAATGTCACCAGACAGCGAGTCACCGTGACTCGGCTGGACCCGACGTGACTCGGCCGCGGGTAATGCGCTCATCACCTGCGTCCGACGCGGAAGCGGGACATCAGAACGCTCCCCTTGAGGAGCAGTGGAACCACCTTACGCTACCGTGAACAAATGTCGTCGCCAACTACCGCCGCCGTCGCCCAGTAAAATGGTCCTCACGCCCGTGACCCGGAGAAAAGAGCACTTCCTCCTGGCGTGCGACAAAAGCCGCAGGCGCCCAGACAAAGGTTACTCTGTCACGGAGAGCGACCTTCGTGCCATCAGCAATGTAAAACGCGCCACTCTTGTTGTGGGAAAGTTATTTGCAAGTCACATTTACGCGGTCGTTGACGTACAAGAGCACGCTATTTTTCGCAGAGTAATTGCGGACCTATTCGGAAGGGTAACGGTGTGTTTCTGTACGCTCCCTAAATGACCCATTGTTGGAGTGAATGGCCGTGTGCTGCCACATTCAGTCTAGTGATGTTGACCACATGTCAGTTAGTGTCTGCCATTCATAGCAGAGTATGTGACAGTTTCACATTTCATTCACCCGGGTGCGAACTGCAAATGTCCTGACGGAAAATGGCGTGTCGCAGGTTAAAAATCATTTGAAAACATGCCACTAAGCTACTAAAGCTGACAATAATCGTTGTGATTTGTATCGCGAAGAATGATTATACGCTTAGCCCGTAGCATCGCTCATCAGATAAGAAGTCGATATTAACACGACAGGACATCAGAGATCATCGCTGTAAGGCGTCGGCACTGGCGCCAAGTCGCCAGTTAAACATATGTAACATGCTCCAATAGACCAATATACCCGACATGACCAATAGATCGAACACCGCAGTCCCAGCTCCACCGACGACAAATCGCTCCATATAAGGTCAGCCAGTATCCCGGCCCACGGTCCCCACCTCAGCCGGTCCCACATGGCGCCGAGACGCCGGCCGACCGTCACCAGGGCGATGGTCCCCGGGTCACTCTTGGCGCCGGGTCACCGATCCCGGGATGACGTGGCGGCGTCATCACCCCCCCCCCCCCCTGGACGGCAGCTCCCGCTCCAGTGACGGCATGAGGCGGCCAGGGCCGTCATCGGGATGACGCCATGGTGGCGCCGTCCTGGCAGTCATGCCAACGCATCTGGAGCCAACCAGATCCGACTGGTCACCTGGCATGAGCTGAGATGGCGTCTTCCGACGCATCTGGAGCCAACCAGAGCAGTTTCGTCACCTGGTATGAGGTAGGCTGAGGTCATCGTGATGCAAATGGAGCCAACCAGAACCGACTCTTCAACTCGTCACCTGGGGTGAGTTAGTCTGAAGTCTCACCGAGCCATCTGGAGCCAACCTGAACCGATTCGTCACCCGGCCTCAGTGTTTTGGTATGAATCAGTCCCCCTGAAGAACACAGAACTGTCCTTGAGGGCACAGGGTATGTCCCGTGCGAGCCCATGTTCTAGCTGCTTGTATCTACGATCAGCCGTCACGGGCGTTTGTCCGGTCACGAAGGGACTCCCCGGGCCGTGGCGTCCCTGTCGGTATGACGTGGCCTTCTACCCTCACATGTAGAGCCTGTGCCGCGGTCTGCTGTGACACGTAGGCCGTACCTGACCGGCCGGCCGACCGGCTCAGCTCGGCTATACTCGGCACCGCCGCGCCGCGCCAGTGGCCTGGTGCGCCTCCAAATCACCCCAGCTGCCACTCTCAACGCCACAGGAGCAGCCCCAGACCCAGTAGCGGCCAGAAGTGGGGCGGACTCCGGAAGCAGCTGTTGGCTGTTACTCTGCTGGGTTAGGCTGAGATACCGTGCGTCGGTGCAGCGCGGTGGCAGGGTAATCAGGCAGAGGTGCTCGACTGCGGGGGTCCTGGAAGCCCCCGTGTGCCGGTGCAGCTCGGCGGGAGGGTTAATCAGAGGCACCCGGAGTCTGGCAGCGGCGCGTGCCGCAGCTGGAGGTCACCGCCGAGCCACCGTGAGCGGGCGCCGGCACAGCACGCGTGCCGGCCGGCGGCCTCGTTAGCCGAGAGACGCCGCATTTCAATGATGAAGCGAGCTCCTCCGACCCGGCCGTGTAGGAACAGGGATCGAATTGAGCCGTCAGTTCTCCGCTGCCGGGTGGACTACCAAGTAAGGCGGTGTTCTGTCGAAACGGAGGAGGTCCAGGCCCGGGCCTCAAGGACACCGGATCAGGTCGGAGGATCGGCGATGTTGTTACAAAATCCGCAGTAAGCCGATCACAGCGGATGTCATGGCTATCTTCGGGGCGTCATTTGTGGCAGGTGGTATGCTCTGACGTCATTATTTAGGCGGGCTCTGTTTTCGCTGCTGATGGGCGCGCTTTGCACGGTTCTAAGGATATGTCAATCACCTATCACCGATCGAATGTATATGTACCAATGTTCGATTGAAATCGAGCGCTTTCCTTGAACTGGTCTGTGTGAGTGTCGTTGGCGGCCCGTTTCTTAGGGCATAAGGAACAGGCCTAGCAACATGCAAACTGGTATATTTTGGCGAAGCAACGGACATGAGTATTTTTATCAGACGACTTTGTGCCTAACGGTTCGCGAATGTCGCTCCGATAAAATCCAATCAGCGTTGTTTCACATAATGCAGGAACCCACAACATAAAGCCCCTCGGATGCTCTCGATAAAGCGAATGGCTGGTGTTATACATGGTATAAATTCGCAGCTTTGCAGGCTCATTGCTCATCAATTCGACTCAGGTGCCATGTCCTGGTGTCAGCTTTGCCGTTTATCAAGGGCAACGTCCGCCTGGCTACAGCACATTCGTTTTCTTTGTGCTGGGCATGCCGACTAAAGGCGCCCGAGTGCCGTCCGCAGGGCTGGTCAAAAATGCGATGATGATGCACAAAGCGAGCGCCAGAAAATGCTCCCTCAAATTTACTCCGGGGCCGAAAAGGCCATTCTGCACAAAAGCTTTTACCTTTTGACTGTGAGATAATCCATTATGCAGTCATGCAATAGAGTCATGAGTTGAGATCAATATTTCATAAAATGGTTGCCTCGTTCCTTTCTTTTGTTGGTGTTGCCCCCATCCCCAACCGCCAGAAACTGTCGTTCTGGATCAGTCATTGGTCCGTTTGCAGCTGTCCATATATTGCGTCTTGCTGTCTTCATTTTTATCTTATGTGCTTCGGTTGTCTATATTTTGTAACGAAGCGCTGCCTTATGTATTTCTTTTTTTAGATCGAAAGACAGCAGGTTTTGTCTTTCGGAAGAAATTTTCCCCTTTAGACAATAAGCACAAATATATGTGTTTACATTGCTCAGGTCACGGGGCCAGTTTTCCATGGCCAAATTTGGTCGGGCGACACCGAAACCGTTTTTACCAGCCCTGACATCTTGCACTAAATCTTTCATCTGTTCCCTACTTCTACAGAAGTAGTACAAAAGGATAGCTTGCTCCTTGGTGGGGAGCTGCACGTTGCCCTTGAACGGCACCCGTTGGCTCAAATCCTCGCCATCTTCAAATGCCTTTTGCCAGGAATCGTTCAGCACAGACGATGGCTTGCGCAGCAATGCCTTTTTGCCTGATGATCGGGTGAATGGTCGTATTGTAAGACTCCTTCCAAGTACCTTATAACACTACTAATACACGCCTCTCTGTTTTCAACTCGCATCAACAAATCTCCGACAAGATTGTGTTTACGTTTTCGCGCAGCAGAAATCATCATCAAGAACCAAGAAATGGCAAGCACATCGTGTTGCCAAGAACTATAAAAAAAAAAAACACTGGCGCGCACATGACGTTGCCATGTCAACCACGCAACACACCAGGCAGGCGGGCGGGCGCAGCGGGCCAGCGCGAGTCAGAAGTAAGCGAGCTGGGGGCGCGGGGGCACCTCGGCTTGGGCTGCACGCCAAATTATACAAGCCTAGATTGCTGATTGCAATTTAATTGTTGAGTTGGAGGAGGAGGGGGGGGGGGGGGCAAAGATTCGTATCTTAGAGGTCACATTTCAATGTGTAACATTGCGTTTCTTTTCGTTCTTTCCATCCGTCCCTTATTAGGGCCGGATGGAACCTCTACCAGACTTTACCCCTTATTGTGGTAAAGCTCTGGACTTCGGTGTGGAGTCCGTACTGACGTGGGTTCGAGTCCCACCGGGACACCCACGTCAGTGTCTCACCCGACACGGTGAGGCCCTTGGGAAAGGCCTCGTAAACACAATCCCAAAGAGGAGGAGAAATAGCACATCTTGTAAGTGGGTATAAGCCCGTTGGTGATAAGAGGAAATCAAAAGTATGCATTTTACTTCTCGTAATCCCTAAATGCGCTATGACTATTTGGAGAGATTCGTCGATACTTTCCAAAAAAGCAAGAAGAGTAACGACACAAACACCTGCGTGTTGCCCATCAGCGGTGGTTTCAATTAAAACCAAGAAGTGACATCTAGGGTAATCGGTTGACGTTCTCAATGAGGTCAAGGTTAGGTTAAGCTCGGGGAACACCGCCCATGCCAGTATTTGGAAAATGAAAAAGCGGAGCTATGTTGCTGCCGGTCATTTGCCAGCGTCTCCCAGCATGTGGGCAATGTGTCATAGTTGATCCGAAAATTTCCCTTTTCATGCGTTATAGTTGAAGGTAAAATGGGGTTGGGAACTGTTGTGTACGGTTCCAATATTTTGGTCTGATAAAAACGTGGGTAAGTTTTTGTACTTTAAATTTATATATGAATTTATTAAACAAAAATGAGCTCAAAAATCGATAAAACTACAATAATGCGCCACTACGCCATATCGATACCATGCATACATATCACAAAATGTGGCGAAACCCTTAGGGGGCGGTGTTACCCCGACTTACCCTACTTTTTTGTCTTATAATTGATAATTTTTGGCAATCACCAAGAGGTCTGTATTAACCACCATTGATGCATGGAAATAAAGCGCCTACGAGCGTCCGGACATGTTCCTTCTAAAGCAAAAGGGATATTAAAGCAAACCGCCACAAATATGAGAAGTGTTTACATAATCCCTCCCCTGGTTCCTATACACCCATGTAGGCATAAGATGACCCAGGTCAGGACAAGGGATTGACCTCGCGTTTGACCATCGGGCAGTACCGTAAAAATCAAGTTTATATCGTGCAGCGTAAAACAATACGCTAAAATATAATTGTCCATGAGGTGATTGTGAACGAAGGGAACTGGTGCGGTCACATCTGCGCTGGTGAAAAGAGTGGACGTCATTTTTATGAGAATACGAGCACAAACAAATTAAAATATTAAAGCATATTGTTTTTTATAGAAAATATAGAACGGTATAGAAAATAGAGTTCTTGGGTATTTTCCTTAACAATATCGAGGTGAGGTTATTGCAGATTAACCCCATGGGTAGGAGGACGTTTCCCTTGCATGCTATTTTACGACATACTAGTTATAGCATGCATGGCATGAGACAGACGGAGGAGAGACTACAACGATATTTGTCGATATAAGAAATGTCTTTCTGCAAAAAAATTGTTCTGGAAGACACCATCACTGCATATTTCACGCTTTGCTATTCTGTTTTGCTTGTCACTCACTCGTGGATTGGTAATCGTTGATTCCCGGCAGCTGCGGATTCTTACATACATACATACATACATACATACATACATACATACATACATGATTTGGGACCTTTTCCGATCGATCGTTGGACTACGGCTTCGCGCCTTCGGCGCTCAGCCTTCGTCTGAATAACGTCATGTTTTGTCATAGACACATTTTGAAGAGAGCGGGACAGCTTAATCAGAGAGTGGAACAATAATACTTCCAACACCTTTTGAAAGTTTTCAGCATGAATTCCTGTCTTCTCCAAAAGTGTGGCATGCTTCGCGGTTCTCACGCTATCTGCCTGGGTTTCTCCATTCAGGTGTGCTGTGTAATGCTGCATGTAGGGAAAATTTGCAAACCGCTCAAAGCCGGAGTTTGCAAACAATGTACGAACATGAGAATTGTTAATTTCATTGTATTATCATCCCATTCCGAGCAAATATACATGCACCACACACATGCAATGCTCACATCACAAGCTTCAAGGATTCATGTAAGGTCACAAGTGTCTTAACCCGCGCCGTGCCGGTGCTCGGCGCCACCCACCTCGTGCCGGGGGGGGGGGGCGTTTCGACGCCCCCCCTC
>JARFNZ010138834.1:0-10643 GCA_031763405.1 Balanus nubilus
GCTGCCACCGACCGCAGGCCATCCCCGTCATGAGTAAATATCGAGCGCCGAAGCGTCTCGAACCCGGGCTCTCACTAACGGGGGTCCGGCGCTCCACCAACTGAGCTATGGGGCGGACTACATATGCTACATATGCATAGATATGCTACAGTGGGGAAAAGTAAAGCAGTTTTGGATTAAAATGCAGGCGGATGTGGAGTTCTGCTGGCTGCGTGGACCGTTGCAGACAGTCTTAATTGTTGTGGCAAGTTGTTGACGGGTATGAAGGTTGTTCTCAGGAGAGGACTCCTGATGATGGATTTTGGAAGTTGTCAATGACCCATTTGTTGACGGGTATGGATGATATAGGTAGTTATACATCCTGAACGGTGCTCTTCTCTAGATGTCGGTGAAAGCATCCGAGCGACTTTTCTTTTTGCAATACTGCATTGTTCTACTGATTATAATGCCGCTTGAGAAAGTTCGTTAACACGGCCCACCAATCTGTTCATAATTCTGTCTAATTAGTGCCGTTGAAGTGTTAATCACCTTTGGACGATACTTGACTGTAACTCTCCGCAGTGAGACTCCTCCCCCAGTTATAGGCGCGCCAGGCACATCAATTCGCTCGACTGGGCACGGCAGTACGCCCGATATTCACCACGCGTCTCATTTACGGGCGCCTGTGTTCACGAACCGCCCAACTCAGCTGACAGCCAGCTGCATCGACGGACTGTTGCCATGCCTGAGATCAGGGGTCATGCCTCGCTGCAGATGTGTAAATCTGGAAGTCGGGTATAGTTGCCGCGATGCCCGTTAATCAGCTAGTGTATTGACATAACATTGCTAGTCCACCTTCAAAAGCCACTCTATTTCCGTTCCAGTGACTGGGCCCGGCACAGGCAGCTAGAAGCTAATGCTGGTCACGACTTCAGTTGTCATCCGTTAAGTAATTTATGGACGGCCCGTAAGCCCCGGGGCAGTGTTCAAGACAAAGCCGCCCTTGGAGCGTCATTTTTCGACACGCTGTTCCTCGAAAGCGGGGGCTGACGTTTTCGGGTACAATCGAAAGCGTGTCCGCGATCAGAATCAATCCCCGCTCGATCGTTTGTCTTCGGGGCTGCCACGCTTGTTGGTTATGAGGGATCGCCGCGCGACCGCAGCATGACTTTCCAAAAACTGGCGCACACTCTCCGCGACGAAAAAAGTCGTTAGGACCGTAATAGCTCGCCTGGATATGAAGCCGGCTGACAAATGATGCTGACGCGCGATCAGCCCAGCTGTAAAATTGGCGATACCGACCCGGCGCGACGCCCGATCGGCCCGGTCACGTGACACGCCCCGTCGCCGCCGACGGGGATCCGGCCAGGTCACGTGGTATGATGTGATGGGGCCGGTTACATGCAAGACCCTGGCAAACGACGGGGCATCAATCCTGAACAGAACCCTTAACGTTCTCTTCAGTCATGTGACTTGATTAATCCACCACGGCCTACGCCCCCCCCCCCCGTGCCCTAACCCCTTCTGGCGCCTCTATCTGTCCCTGTCTCTGCCCCTGCAGCGAGTGACCCTCCCCAAGGCCGAGTGACCCTGTCTCGCCTTCAATCTCCGGCCCTCCCTCTGCTCAGCATTCCCGGCGGCTAATTGAAAGCGTGGCCGCTGAATAGCAACGATGCCATATGAGCAGTTCAAAATTCCGTCCGTTCGCACGGCGACATGATATGAACATAACATGAGCATCGACCAGCCGAGTCCTTGCCGGCGCCGCCGTGTGCGTGGCCGTGACGTCACCGTGGAGTTCCGCCGGGCGGGGCGGGGCGGGACGGCGGCGGGGGCGGGGCGGGCGGCCGGCGGTCGGGTCGGGTCGGGTCAGGGCGGGTCACCTGCCAGGGGCGGCGCTCAGTCAGTGGCTGACGATCAATGCCAGCGGCCCAGCCGCCGCTCCTGCCGCCGCCTCTCTCTCTCTCTCTCTCTCTCCCTCTCTCTCTCTCCCTCTCTCTCTCGGCGGCACCGGCAGCTCGTTGGCACTCGGGGCACGTGCCGGACGGCCGGCGCTCCGGGGTCGATTCCGCAGGCCGGCGGCGGTGGCGGCGGCGGCGGCGGCGGCAGACACGCGCCTCGCCGCACAGCCTCGCGTCTAGGCGGTACCGGCTCTCTGGAGCCGCACGACACTGCGTGTTATATCACTCCACAGTGTATTTTCGAGGTAGCTGGATCACAAAAATAGTCTGATCGCAGATGATACTCGAATCGTGTATAAGAGTCGGCGTTGGCCGGACGGAAGGTCGTTCTCGGGTACGCATGAGAGCGTTGGCGTCGGCGTCGACGAGCTGTGTGAGTCGACGGCGACGGCTCAGTGCCGGAGAGGGCCGGTTCGAGACAGGACTGCCGGTCCATTGTGACTTTGACTCCGACTGCGACTCGCCGTCTCGCCGACGCCTGGGCGCTGCAGGGCAGCTTTGGAGGTTAACATGACTCCTACATTATGACCTCGTGCCATAAGGGCTAAGGCTGTCTGCACTGATTTGAGCTACTCGCTCGATACCGTCGCGGCATGTGGCAGCGGTGAGCGGGAATAGCCTGCCGAGAACTTCACAATAAACTGCGTTGCACCTACACTGACAGGCCATTTGCATACCCTAGAATAGAGGGGATAGAACAGCGCAAATACAATGAATAAATAACACGCACATGCCGCTATACAAGTCACATCAGTCAGGCAGCCTTTGATACACATTGTACCGGATGTCCTACATAGTTGACCGGTTGCGCCTGAAAGCCAACATGAGACGCTCACTCTGACGTAAGCCGCCTTAACCATATAATATCTTGCTGCGATTGACTGCTGATGTCCAGCTAACATGTGTTCATTTCATATCACATTCCGCTTTATCAGTAAGTTGGCCGCGAGACACGCCCGTGAATGCGATTCGATCAAACACGAGTTAGGCATGTTTGTGTGTGCTTCAATTGCATGCCGCGCTCAAAAAAGGCCTGCGGAGCGCGGTCTCGCCGGGAAAGAAGCGTCCCTTGCGGCTCAAACAACATCGGGTGTATTCTGAGTGGCACTTTGGCTGCAGCACGCGACCAAAACAGCTCGCTCCTTTATCGAGGGGAAACTAGATCCGCGTCGGGCCGGGCCGTGGCGGCGGCGGCGGTGCGGGGAGTCGGTTTCCTTTCGCCGACTCGCGCGACTCGAGGGGCGACGTTCTTTAATTTCGCCCCGGGCGTCGTCACGGCTGCGGCCCGCCGGGAACAGTTAGTGACAAGGCTTTTTAAACTTTAAAGTGTTTGGGTTCAGACGGAGGGGAGCGCGGCGATAGGGTTAAACTATGGCGGCGCTTTATTGGTGGCCCTAACTGGCGCTGAATGGGCGCCGCTCGGCGGTCACGTGTACACGCGGGGGATGACGCCCCGCGTCCGGCGCCTCTTGCCACCCCATCAATCCCGGGGGTCGGCGCCGACGGCGCTGATCGCCGCTCTGACGGCGGTATGAGGCTGAACAGGGCTGATGAGACAGCGGCGGGTGGGGTGGAGAGGCGACCCAGCGAACTCAGATGGGAGCCCTGCTCACGATCGGTTGGCGAAGTGAGGCGGCGTGGCCGACAGGTCACAACAGAACGTTGGTCAGCGAGACGCTAGAGTCTCCGTCAGCGGACGACTTTTGCGCTAGTATCGCCATATCGGAGCTATCGTATCGCTGCAGTACAAGCAGTGGTACTGCATCCACCATCAGCCGAGGGTCTAGCTTTGGAGGATTTCCAGCGCCGGGCTGCGACGGCCGCGTCCCGCCGAGAACTGGCTGTGAGGATGTTTCTGGTCTGACCGGGCGAGCTGGCACAGCGCCTGGCGTCCGCTCCGCCGCCGCTATTTCGGGTTATCCGGCCTGAAACTGGCGATTTATGGCTGCGGGTAAAAATGATGACAGGAGCGGATTAGCCGCCCGGTCTGCCGTCTCCGTCGCGATGTTATCTGGTGCGGGCCAGAGATGTGTTCCGCAGTTTCTATGGGCCTGTGTGGGGATGTCCGGCGGGTGAACAGTCTTATTTCGATATGGCGCCCAGTGGGGCATTTGCCGAGATGGAGTTCGGGGAACGCGCGAAGAGCTCTCGTGGAAGTAAAATGGTGCTGAAGCCAAGAAGAGAAATGTGCGCTGTGCAGATTATGCTCCAACATATTGAGTTCATCGTTCACCGCTGAGCGTGTGTTCCGAGAGGCTTGTGGTTGGAGGTGGCTTAAGGCGGTGGTTGGAAATGGTGCTGGACATTTGGAGGGAGGTATATGTGAGGCAACCGGCCTACACCTACGAGAGGAGGGTAGATGAAGAGGCGCGCTAGGGAGAGAGTGGGGGATACTTCTAACAAGTTACATCTTCGCATCACCGAGGCGTTTCAATTGTTCTCCGGCCTAGCTTCTCCTTTATGAGACAACGAAGGGCTTGTCCAGCCCCATTTACAGTACAAACGGCTGTTGCTGTGGTTAGGACAGCACGTGTGAGTAACCGACGCCGCTCTAGCACGCTGTCAAAATGCCAATTGAACACGACGATGGCTGTTGCATGACGATCGCCGCCCTTTAACAGCGGATTACGCCCCATTACGAATCATTAACGGACTTGGGCAACCCACACTTCGCCAGTATCGGGAGCGATGCCGATTAGTTCTAGTCGGTGGCATGTGTGTGGCTGCGGTACCGTTACCTTCAAACGTGACCAATATCACGGCCAAACTAGTAGGTGGGCGACGAAAGAAACGGTTAGGCGAAAGTGAGTGTGAGCGTGAGATTGTTTCAGAGAATGTCAGAGAGGCACGCTTCTGGGATACTGCTGGAATTGCCAGCACCTAGAGCTCAGTTCTCGCTGATTGTCGGGTGCAGTTCGAAGCTGTCGTGCTCCGAAACGGCTCACGGCGAAGTGATCTCGAGGTTTCACGATTAGATAGTGCTCCAGTTTCAACAGGTTCACGTAATTAGCTGCAGACTCTTGAGTGATATTGACATCGTCATTTCGTAATGGGGGTTCGGTACTCAATTTTCAGTTTTAATATTATATATATTTGGGCTTAAAAATAGATGTTCTTGAAGCATCGAATAACATAGTTTTGCATTCCCAGCTTTCCAAGATAGATCCGTCAGAACGGGATGCCGAAAAACGTGTCAACTATAAAATACCTCTGTTGGTTTGGTGACGTCATCTGACATTAAATAACATTAGTCCCAATGGCATTTTGCTGCTGTCGAGTGACGTCACAGTCAACACGAAGCTTATGCCGTGCACCCTTTCAACGCACTATTGAAAATAATGGCGGTCTCGGTAATGGTAATTTATTTATGAAGGGAACCAAAATGTTTCTAAATGATTTATCGTGCAGTTTAGCAATTTTAATTATCAGTACCGACCCCCATTCCGTTAGAGTAGATGTTCCTAACAAGGGACATTCCATGACATTCCGACAAGCCGAGAATACCCTCGTCTCTCTTTTGTTGCTCAAATATCGTCCATAAGACTATATTGGGTCCTGCATTCAGCTGTAACAATATTATTTTGATATGACCTCAGGTTTTCCAGATATATAATCTCGTTCCAAGATAAGTTCACAGATAACATACGTGAGTAACCTCATACAAACTTGACAGTGTCTGCCGATAAAAATAAATAAACTGCTAAAGGCACTTCGGCTACAAACTTTAAATGGAACGAAGAAGCCCGAGACGTTTTTGCGAGGTCAATCTGCAGAGGCATTTTTAAACAAAATGAAACACAAAAATAAATAAATTGCCAAAAAGGCTTTTATGGCGCCATTAAATTAATATTCTTTCCAAGGCCCTGTTGCGTGACCTGGAATGACCTTGACCTGTGATCTTGTTGCCTATTTTTATTCAACCTCTTGTGGTTCAGATATACCTGCCTCTGATTCCAATTTTTTAATCTCAAAAGGTTTTGCCCTAGCAGCGTGTGTACCAAAAATTGTCTCTGCAATAATAGCTGAGATATTCTCTCGTTACCATCTCCCTAAGGGGCATTTTGCAGACATGCAAACATATTGGCAGAATGTTGGAAATTAGAGGAAAACACATCTTTTTGTTCCTTGCGTTGTTGGGCAAACCAACGAAAAATATTTGGCGAAGTGAACATTATAATAAGAAGTCTGGGGTCACAAGCGGTCAACAAACAAGTGACGATGTCACGGCATCAATGCCATTCAAGGTCACGTACACAGCCTAAAATAGGATATCCGTTCCATGATAAATTCAGTCTTATAAGTCTTTTTCGAATTTGTTTAAACTAAATGCCCCATATTTGCCTCCAAAAATACCTCTACAGACTAACCTCGCAAAAATAGCACAGCCGAATTCAGGGCCCAAGACAACCCTTTAGACCAAATTTAAACAAAACGCGAAAGATGAGTGTGTGAGCTGCTGTAAAAATCGAAATGTCGTGGAATGTACCATATGTTAACTCTATTCCTGTCAACTTCTCAGACGGCGATTGTCGAATCGTCCCCCCGGGGAAAGCGATTCGACCCCCTTAAGATCACCCCCCCCCCCTTCCGGAAAGGAATGAGGTTAAAACAATACATAACCTTGTACAGTGATCCACCGTTGGCTTCTCTCCCTTATTCGTCCAGATTGTACCGATTTGTGGTGACAGTTTCGCTGCAGTTTTGGAGCTGTTATGGTATGTATGCCGTCCTGCAAACATAGATCTCGACAGGGGACATAACATGCAAAGATCACCTGTATCAAGCATGCTAAAAATGCTCATGGCATCAAGAAGTGTACAAAGATATTCAAAAAGTGTACTATTTGTTGTTTTTTAGAACATTTTACGTGTATTGATTATTTGCAACCAGTTCCTGAAGATCCAGGAACGTTTTTAAACCGATCATGTACAAATTGTAAACAAAACAAATAAGAAAAGAAGAGCACGAGTACCCATTTCTTGTTAATTTATGCCGATCACTTTCCAAGATGTCGCTTATCAGCAAATAGAGACATTCAACACAAAGCCTGAATCGATTAGAGAAAGTACGGCATGGTAGGCATACTTGATTAAAATGAGGAAAAATTCCAAAGCAGTACATACAGTTGAAGCCAAACAGTTATGTTTGGCAAGCTGGTGACCGATACTTCGATGATGAACGTATCCACTGTGATTGTTACATGCTATATGGCGTGTCATTTGCAGAGTGCCTCCAATATTTGTTTTGCTTGTTTGACACGGTCGTCGTCAGCAGGGGACTTTCATGAGTAACACTTCATGATTGTACTCAGGATAATACAATAAATGATGAAAACATAATGCCACAGATAGTTCACCTACACACAGATAGTGCCAATCAGAGTGTCAGAGCACCACTCTCATCGAGTTATGTGGTACGTATCGCAATTTACATTGAAATGCAATGTTTCAGTCATCAACGTGAGAAGGTACTAAATGTAGGCAGGTTTTTGGTTTTAAGGGTGCGTGTCTACTGTCTAGTTTTACTGAAAACATTGATACGTGACTAACGAGCATATTATTTTTAATTGAGCCATACCTGCATTGCTCCAAAACAACTCGAGCTGCTGGAAAATTCAAATTCCTCCAGTATATTATTGGTCTAGAAGACCAAAGTTAGCGGGTTTCCTTCAGATGGCTTCCATTTCCAGAGGTTCAGGTATATTTATCACATTGAGATATTTATACGAATATGCCGGCTTACCGTTAGCGTCAGCCGACAGCATTTCGGCGAAGAAGCTCGTGATGTTGACAGCAGCAGCCGAACTTAGCAGATGGCCGGCTCCGTCCATCTATTTGCAAAGTAACCTAAAGCTACGAAAGTTACACATGATGACCTTTAGTGACAAAAATACGCCGTGCAAAATTTACCATCTTCCTCGCTGTGACAATAATAGGCCAAGACATATTAATTTCGTATAGTCTCAAAAGTGCCGACTACGCAAACATCGTCTACCTAAAATGATACAGTATTCGTTTCGTAAATATCGAGAAGTAGAATAAAGCTTTAATTAACGTAGAAATGAAAATGTAGACATATGGGCTCCTTATGTGAATGTCGGCGTACCCCACCATCAAAACAAATAACTAATCATCATAATAATTTTTTGAATAGTTTTTAGCACCGTTTTTATAGATACTGTAGATAAGATGATAAAGGTTCACATAAATGTTAACTTGAGAGAAATTTATATCATAATGATGAAAGATGACACCACCAAGCAGGGCCCATGAACCCTGCCATTGGCATGCATGCCCGCCCATGCCTTTCGGCAGGGCGCAAAGCCGAAAGCATAAGCGTAGGGACCGGGGGGGGGGGGGCATGCCCCGTCCACTTATTTGCCCCTTTTTGCGAAAATCTTCCCTTTAATTTGACAAAAATAGAACGATTCACCAAGGCAAATGGAGCCCAAATATTAAAATAAATTTACCATAGGGCTGGTTTTCCTCAAGATGAAATCAAAGTTTCACTGGCCCAGTCATTCCCTCGACGTTATGAACGAAATTATAATTGTATCATATTTTGTATAATTAAGAACATTAGACACTCTCCCTTTAAACTAATGGGAAAACTGGTCGAGCCGCCATCACCCGTAGTCGTTCTATGGTTACTTTTACAGTCACAGTAGCCGTGTGTCTTGTCCAGGCGTGAATGGGTAGGTATCTCGTCATTAGGCGAGCCTTGCCCTGTGCTGTTCCGCAGCCCGCCGTCGACTCTGAGCCGAGGGGTGCTGGGTCGCTCTCTGGCAGTGTGCCGGGCGGGGCCGGGCCGAGCTGGCCCCGTGCCGGCCCAATAGAGACGGCACCTGTACCGCCCGCTCCCGTCCGGTCACCATGCTAATCTGTATTGAGCGATAGATTGGTGGCGAGTGTACGGGCGCGGCGCCGTATCCTCCCGCCGCCCGTAAAAACGACACAGCGATCCATATACATGAGTCTGACGCGCGCTGGTTCGATGAATATTCAGCTTCAAGAGCCGAGCCGAGGTGTCTGCCGGCCCGCGACCGCGTGACACCGCCAATGATGAATGGGAATGAAACGGTGGAAAAGACGAAACGCCAGCCGCTCCACCGCGCATCCCTCTTGTTGGTACATATTGGTATTATCTCTGGCCAGGGGCCCAGGAGTCTCGGGCAGTTCCGATCCAACTGGAAAACAGTGGCTCGGCGCGCGCCGGCCGGCCGCGCACGCGAGCTGCTCCGATCAGCCGCCGCGCTGGTGCTGGCCGTCGCCGGATAGTGACTGCTCATGCCATCTATCGGTAAGGGCGTGAACTAACGCGTGGTCGGCGCCCGTCGCAACAAGGTTTCACATGCTCGTTGAATCTCGATGGACATTAGATGGAATATTGACACTACTCGCTGACTTTTATGTTGGCCAATGATCAAAAAAAATAATGGAAAATAAAGCGTAGCTCGTAGCATCTCATATTTACTGGATGATGGTGATGCTACTAACAGAAAACGAAACAAAAATTATGACAGATAAGCACGGAATACTTCTGAAGCTGACGTCAGTCTTGTGGATCCATTGGCACGATGCTATAGAACAGATTTTTATTAATTTAACTATGCCTGTGTTTTTTTTTATTTAGAATAACTAGTTGCCAGTGGCCAGCCAGCGGGGGGTGGGGCCTTACCTTACCCTACCCCCATTGGAAGTCCCCCCCCCCCTCCCCAACTGCACTCGTCGAATGTTCATATTACGGCAGTCGGATGTCCAAAACCATTATATTTGATCACATACGAAGTATTTTTTATTTAGCCCATCGAACCAACATGAGGTTACCTCTTCCATATCGACGGCTAGTCCAATATGGTCCAATAACATCAAAACTTTCTGTTCTTTGTCGAAAAGGATATGTCGCTGGAAACGTGCGAGAGCACCGCCGACCACGGCTGTCTTTTAATGTCTCAGCCGTTTGACTTATTAGAGAAATGTTAGCTTGGGTGTCACTGGTAGAAGACAGCCTTTCCAGCATTGTGTGGTTTGCCATCGCATTATTATAGGTTTCTTTTTCAGATGTATCTGGAGGGGGTATGTGCAATGTGCATAGCCTTGAGCCTCAAAAGTGCGTAACTCAGGTGACCCATAGTACCATTGGACGGCTTCAGGGCTTTTCAGGTACATTAAAATATATTTTTGGGACCAGCAACGCCTTTGTCAGACCTGAGGGGTCTCCAAGTGGTAAATTTTCTACAGACCTGAGATATTTTGGTGATGGCATGATGGAAGTCCGGCGCTGGGAAACGCCACGCCCCCCCCCCCCCCTCCCCCAGCGATAAATGTTACACTATATATATAATGGGATTCTGTTGAACTTAAACATTACGCCAATGGGCATTGCATAGAAAGAATCGAGTTTGAAATATTTCCGACTGTTTCCCCCCGGGCCGTGGTCGAAAATGCTTGTCCCCGAAACAAAAACATCTTCCGCTGCCACTGCTAGTTTTGCTGAGGATTGGTCTCAGCAAAACTAGCAGTGGCAGGAGGATTGGTTCATCCAGGATTGGTCTGGAAGACGAGTCTCCTCCAGACAGCATCCGATGCTCCACTTCTAGAACTTTTGGTAACATTTGATAAATCGATGCAAATTTGCCAGCGTAGTCGTACCGTTAGCAGCTGACAATTCAAACTCTGCCGATGCCGCCTGGGGGGGGGGGGG
>JARFNZ010138845.1:0-26971 GCA_031763405.1 Balanus nubilus
AGGTGGGGGGGGGGGGGGGTATGAGGATGGGGAATCCAAGGGGGATAAGGGAGGGTGAAGTGGGAGGGGTTATATAAGGAGCAGGTTTTGAGGGGAGATGATGAAGGGAGAGAGTGTGTGGGACCACGTGCCAATTGGAAGGACTTTTGTAATGGGAAAAATGGTGGGGACTGCAGATGAAACAACATGGCTTGTGAGTTTATCACAAGTTGGCAACGCAAGCCGCTTCTCCGCTCACCGAAGGATCACAATCCGTGACGTGTCACTCTCCCAACTCTCTGCCACTCTGTCTCCCTGATCACACATCACAACGGGCCGCTACCATCCCCAACAACACACACCGGCTCCAAAGGACCAGCCCCGTCGCAGCCTCACCCCACCTGCTCTGCACCCTCGAATCTCGTCGTGCCGCGCATGGCACCCCTCTGCAGACTCGCTCTCTCAGTGCCACACTCTGCAGCCGAGGCCGCCTACGACAGATGGTGGGCAGCAGAGGCTGCAATTGCCGCCTGCAGGCCCGCCCTCCCAGGGCCTCCTCCCCTGCTCCCTGCTCCCGGCTCCTGTGGGTCGCCAGTTCGGCGCGAAGCGGGTGGGAAGGCCGCAGGGCCTCTGCGCTGCTCCAGGAGAGAGGGAGGTTTGGTTATATGTTGTGGTGAGCGTATTTTGTGGTTGGTGTGAAGTGCAACGACGTGCAGTTTACTGCAGGTGGTTTTGGCATTTGGTGTTTTACGGCGGTGTGGCACTGCCGCATTCGGCATTGTTATTACGTTGACTGTTCTATTGGTTAAGTCTACAGCGACAATTTGAACTGCGAGGATATTGCTAGCGTCAACGTGTTGAATGCAACCTAACCTGGATTCAGTCCTTAGAAATGTTTGACAAGCTTCACGACACCATTGTTTTTCATGATCCACACACGTGAACGAGAGCGACTTTGTCTACGCTCGCGTGCTTCTGACGGGTCAGCGGCCTGTGATGCAGCAGCTGTTGAGCCCCAAAGCCGCCTCATAGGGGGCCGAGACCCGTCAGCAGGGGTCCGTGTACCGCCGGCGGCAGTGGGGCGGGTAGCAATGGCTGCAGACGGGCGACTGGGCTGGCTCATCAGCCCGGTGACTAGTGAAGTATCCAGTGGCGGTGGCGGAGTGCAGATGACGCTGGTGCCTGGTGGTGACGGGTGTTGGCAGGTGGTGGCAGGTAGTGGCTGTGTGACGGATCGGACAGCGTTGACAGGTCTGCCTCTGACCGCGTTGACAGGCGTTGGAGGCCGGCTGACGCGCCGAACGTGCCTGATAGTGCAGTGAGGACCCGCGCCTCTGTTTATTTAGAGGTCTGTAGCAGATTATGATGGACGAGAAGTGGCGCCCGATCTCTAAAGAAAACATTCATTATGTCCGAGGTTTGCACACCCTTTGCTATCGGGCTGCTATGTGGTGCTAAGATAGCGATCAAATGAAGGATTATCCAGTTCATATTTGATGGATTAATGTAGTTGATGATACAGAGTAAGAGTCATGAATTGCTTACATTCGGATATCACTGTTTATCGTAACATGACGTTCAATTCTAGGAAAGCTTAGATAAACGCATGTCTGGAACTGCCCTTACGTGTTTGCTCGTAAATGAAAGGGCGCAAACACTGAACTCAATATGTGCCAGGTTAGTGATGTAAGCCAATCTTCTTCCGAAATTGATCAGCCTAATTGAAAAAGTATCTCTAGGAGAGAAACGCCCGAAGGGATGTTATTGACGTCGATATTATTCCATTCGTTACTCACTGGTAGCATATTGCCATGGGAAGCAGTAGCTAGCTAACAAGTTTGTGTTTAACAAAACGAACATTTAGGTAAGATCTGTGTGCTCCTTAAACCGAAAGAAACATTTTATCTACGAACTCAAAATATGACACTCTGCCATAATAGTTTTCTTACTAACACTCAGGCGTGCAGTTTACTTTATCTATTATCACAAAAGATGAAGATATTTGCACAGTGAAGCAAGCGGTCCCAGGTGATTTACGCTACTAGCAATGCCCTTCTCTACAACCAAATTTAAGACAGGCGAAGCAGCAGCTTCAAATAGCATGTCTAGAGCAATGCTCTTATTTGCAAGTCCAAGCGCATTCCCAACAATCTAGTAAGTTCTAACTCTATAGAACAGTGCCCGATTTGTAATGTTCAAACTTTACTTCGGCCAGTCAAGCGATTTACAAAGTTCCAAAGTTCCGATTGACATGTGACGCGAAAAGTTCCGAACATTTCATTTGTTAGAATCATGAAAACGATGTAATTTATTTTACGACGGATCACAAAAATACTCAACAACCTTACAGCAAAAAATCCTCATCACACCGGCGTAGCCAAAGCATGACTATTTGACCTGTTTTCGACAGACGACTCACGGTAGTCGAGCTACCCGGCCGACGGCCGATCCTCTCATTTGTATGCAGAGCTGGCCTCGCACCAGATTTTTCGCCGCACTTCTGCATAATGCGACTTCTGCTCAATTGAGCTGGCCACTCGAGCCGAGAACGAGACACGAGTCTCGCCGCAGGCTAAACTGCGTCATTTGCCCGACTTATGAGATATTTTTGTGCCTGAAAATAGCATTCGGGAGGTCGTTTTTTGGAGCAGCAAGGTGTAAGTCTCAGCAGAGCTCTGTGGCTTGCTTGTACCCTTGACAGGCGAAAGTATTCATTAAATTTTGAATCGGTTCTACCAATTGACTATGCATTTCCGTTTCTTTTTCACACGATGAACGAAAGGCACGAGTGGGCAGTGTGAAAAGAGTACACGTTGTATGTAAATATGAAAATTATGACGTTTTGTACATATCTATTAATCATAACATGCGCTCGTATAAGCTCCAAAATGGTTAATGCATAATAAACAGAAACCATAGTTCCGTCAACATATGCCATTCAAACTACTTCTATCTATGCTACATAAATCGCGATCTCAGCCGATTGCTCAACACATTTTTCAGATTTTCCTTGCAATTTTTAGCAGATGTGATGATAGTACGCTCCTATTAAGTACAATACACGTGTTATTAAAAGAAGAGTAATATAATATCAAGAGGGTTCGTTTATAATACATCACATACATTTTTAAATAGCGCCCAAGATGCCACTCATTGCAACTAATCACAAGCTACCTGGATGATGTATTTACTGAGTAACTTTTGACTGGACAGAGTAAGCGGTTAGCAAGTGCTGACACTTGCCAACACCATTAAATCTTCTATGTAACGCTAAACGAGAACCAGCACATACAAATTACACCAACATTCACTTTTTCAACACCTCATAGCACCATGTCTTAGCAAAGCACGATACTATACAGTATGCACTATACTATGTAGTAAAACAAATGCAAAATTAAGACATAATTAAACAGTTTTCAGCTGCCCTCTGGCGACTTTCTGCTGCCCCTGTCCGCCTCAGGCCATCCACCAATGCCCACTTCAGCCCTACACACAAGCAGCTACTGAAAGCGATCTCAACCCCCCGTGCTCAGTGCACAGTGCACAGTGCACAGTGCACCATCGCCATCCCAATATCAGCGGCCGATCACTGCTGCCGGCCAGCCGCCGCCCGTCAGCCGCAATAAATCGGCATCGTCCTATATGTGCAATCATGGGGGCTAAACGGGCCGTAATGGCTTGTCGGTAGCCTGTACAATGCATATGATCTGCCTCCACCGGCTTCATGAATGGTAAATCATGCAGAACTCGGCGAACGTGCAGGCATGCGGCATCTGTGTACGACGGTCAGATTTATTCAATCCATTTCGGGTGGACGTGATTTGTAAAGCCGCTGTAGACGCTAGCAATAGCATAAATGATAATAGTATGGACCGGCAGGATAGATTTACCGTTATCGGACTGGAAGCGGCAGTGACAGTGCGCTGAAGTCGATACAACAAGTAAATCGAAATATAGCATTGCAAATTTATTGTTGGACACGGCTGAGAGAATATAGGTATGTTATTTTCAGAGTCAGCATTGTCTCAGTAGTAAAACTGCTTTCAATGAACTATCGAAGAATCGGCAGTGAACCAGGTTCCGCAGGTCACTGCAAATAGTGTCTCGAACCATGCGTTTGTTTTCTTTTGCCAAAAAAAAACGGCACACTAAGCGAGTAACTCAAATCGAACGACACAGCACTGGGTCAAGCCACTCATATAGATCATATACAAATATAAGATATGATTTATATGAGATCTATATGCAGCCACAAACCGGTGCATCGGCCTTTCAAGCGCTAGTTTCAACGCTCCAGTCGTCCGTCCGCCGCCGCCGCCGCTGGCCGGTACTGCCCGCCGCTGGGGGCGTGTCGTCGGCCGAGGCCCCGCCCCCCGGCGTCACCGCCCCCGCGCGGCGGCGGCAGCTGCCCGCACCCTCGTCCCGGAGTACCGCGCTAATCGGACAGGAGGGGCTCCGGCCGGCCAGGGACGCCTGGGACCGAGGTGGAACTGACCACGGTCGGTCCAGTCCCCCTCCCCCCCGTCCCTCCATCGAGGCCTCCCGACTGAGGGTGGCTGTCCGCAGCGCCGGCGGCGGCGGCGGCGGCAGGCGCGCAATGCTGTGCCGCCGAACACGGACAGTTGGCTGCCCTAAAACGGGATGTGGTGACGACGTCTCGGTCTGGAGCGGGCTTGGAGGGTCGCCGGTTCCCTTGGTGAGACTGAGGGCTAGGCAGGAAGTGTTATGGAAATGGATGGGATGTCGTAGGCTTGTTGTACAAGCCATGACTCACGATAATCCAGATATAATCAGCATTTACGACCTTTGCGGAGGATACGACGAGCGGGTTGGATTAAAATATTATGCAAGGATGTGGGTAGTTGATGTGGTTATCTGCGTTTATCATCCATAATGTCAGAGTGGTTCAGCCATTGAAGGAATCACAGCAAATGTGAACCGAAAAACTGCATGTTCCCGTCCCGTTATAAATGCAGACTTCTGACGTTGCTGTTGGTCCCGTCTTTGTTCCGATCATGGATGCAATCGAAATCCCACGATTGTAACCTTGCAGATGACATTTGATGTTATTTCTTAGATGTCACTGTCATTCTGAAGAGGTGAACGAAATAATTTAATTTTCGCAAGCATTGAATTAAATTAGATCAAGTTGTTAATTCCAGTATCTAGGTCTAGTTTCCCGGTCTTTATGAGGCCATTTTACACTGATATTAATGTAAGTTGCAAGTTTATTCATGAATCTATCATGTAATGAGCTGTTATTACATAAGCTGACTCGACTTTCTCTTTGTCTTGAACCTTCGCATATACACAACGACAGGAAGAAGGCCAGCATTTCCACAACGAATATCCATCACAATTTTATCATACCTTTGTTGAACAATTACACTGGCTGTAACAAATAGTCAACAGAACAAGAGGTCTGCCTTGCACCTATGCATTAAATAACCGCCAAATTGTCTAATCTACACTGAAAAACAATGCGAACTTTGTCTAGTTTTCGAGGGCCTCACCGGCGATCGCTCGGCCACCACATGTCCTGACCTTCTCGTCCGAGAACACCTGTCAAAGGTTCTCGAACTAATCCCCCGCAAGCATATCAAAAGAGAACTCGGTGGGGTTTAGGATAACCTCATTGGAATGATTTATCACCATTAAAGGTTATACGAAACCCAATGGTAGCACCTGTCTTTTGCTGGCGGGTTTCCAATGTATGTACGTCTGGCACAAATATGTTCTCGAAAGGGTTTTCATAAGCCATGAACATGGAATCTCATCGAAACATTCGTTGGAAAAGTACTAAAGTTGTGTTTTCAGTGTAGTATCTACGCACTGGAAAGCTGCATCATTGCCGGCAAGGGCTTGCCCCTGCATCCAATTTCACTCAACACATCATCGATGTGGTTATGACTCATTTCACGACTGATCAGTCATCACGAAAGATGCCTAACCAGCGTCGCATCTGGCAGCACTCTACACGGCCCCCGGTGCCCCACCTCGACTGGGGCGGCCGTTCCGGTGCCGGCTGTGCCCACCCCTTCCCCGCCTGAACGCCCACCTCACCACCGCACCGCAGCAGCAGCAGCAGCAGCAGCGTTACTCCAGCCAGCCAGTCGACTCGCCGCCCTGATTTACACACAAACTAGGCGCATCAGGCCGCGGACTGCGGTTTTTACGGCGGCCCTGACCACCAGTATAATGGCTCCGTTCGCCAGACCGACCACCATGAGGCTTTTCTACGAACGCCGCCACGGTTTCGTCGAACCGGCCCGATTAACGAATGACGTTTGGAGCGGCTGCGCCGCCAGCCGGCGCCTCCATTGTGCCGAATTCGGATTTTTGCTGTTTTTTCTTCTGCGGATCGATTTTCCTGAGAGCGGACGGCTGCTGGACGTGGCGGTCGCCATGGTAGTCGTGTGGGTGTTATAATTCGTCAGACGTGTGTCATGCACGTCTTGCCTGCGGTGACGTGCTTCAGGCAAACAAATTGAAGGAGGATCGAAGATTGCAGATACTCAAATTCCAGTTCTGCCAACTTTGCATGCACCGATCTTGTTCACTCTCATCCCACCTCTTCTAGCGTTTTACTTCTATCCCTTTCTATCATCCACAAATCCGGTAAGTATTGTTGTCCGTTAAACTGAACACATATTACATATACGCTGGCGATATCTTTGTTGCTCCTGTCATAAAACATCACCAAACAGCCTCGGTCGGGGACTTTTTTTTGTAAAAACGTTTGGCATAAAACCACCACTTTTGATTACTCATCAAATTTTAGTACCATCTAACGTACTCCAATTTGCAGACCATTTAAACAGCCGTTGTCTGGGCAATAACAGAAAACGAGCTGGAAACCGGCAAGCAGGTGGTTCATGGCGGTCCTTCAAGGCCCGCTCCTCATACAAATGCACGTGTTCTGGGTATGCGTTCATGATAAGGTCATGCACTTCCTTGGATGGGACATGGCAATCTGCAGGTATGAAAATTGGCTGCGTCCGGCTTGAAAGTAAGTGAAATCATTACATGCTAGGTTATGATCTCAGTAATTTGTGCGTGCTACCGAGAAGAGGAAACAAGGTTAAACCATCATTGTACCTCCATTTATGTTGGCCATATTTGTACGCACTTACTAGTTAATGCGTGTAATCGTCAGGCTCAGTGAAATGTTACGTCCCAGATTATACGAATTTCATTCAAGAGATGATGGTAGTTTGGAAAAGGAGGCAGGCATATCACGTTCGAAAACTGCCTTCGCTTAGGTACTTCTACTATAAAGATGCTTACGTTCCACTATTCCACGTAAGGGTGGAACATAAAACTTCAATTTTGATTTTTAAATATAAGATGGCATTACAGACAGTGTAAATTAATCGATCTTGTTCAGTGCCGACAAATTATCATCACATTGGTATGCTTCGTTTATTAACACAATATCATAATTTTTACCTGAGAGTGATTTTTTACGACGAACATATTTCGTCTTTCATTCCGCTATTCATTGAGCAGTCTGCTTTGAGGAGCTTGCCCCTGATCAAAGCGCAAATTTGCATGCGGATTGATCCTATCAGGAGTTGGAAAAGAGCCTTGTCATCGCCTATTATCCTCCAGACCCATTTGCTAACAGTTTTAAGGTGCTGCTTACTTTGTGGATAGTCTACGTTTACAGCATTGTTCACGATCAATCAATTTTCACCACACATTCTCTATTGGGTCAAGTCTGTGGACGCCACTGCGCGCGCCGGCTTGATGCATTACATCTGCGCTGAGCCAGATGTAATGCCATGTACAGGTTATGTTGCCGCGTGCAAGTGGCAAGATGACCTCGCAACCATCCACGGAGCCAAGCGACACAGATCACTTCCACAAACGTGGAGTTTTCACGAGTCTCGCTGAGTAGCAAGGAAGAAATTATTGGTGGTTGGCTCATACCGAATGTGTGGACGAGCGTGAAAGAAAGTGGCATGTGAACGCCGTCAACCCACTAACCAATGTTGGAAACTGATAACTCGCATCAAACGGGCATGCCAACACCTGGTTGCCGGTTGGTTCAATTCCTTGTCAGATTTGCACTTGTATCCGTGACAGAGATGCATTGCACAGGTTCGCAAATCAGACTAAGGCTAACTGAATAGCCGCGCGTAAAACGAACAGTATTTTTATCGTAAAAAAACAACGGTAGCTAAAGTTGCTTAACTATTTCAATACAAGAAACATATCATTGTGTAGAAAATTTAATTCTGAGTAAATCAAAAGCAATTTAAAAATGCACATGTTTCTTTACATCAAATTATACGCAAAAAAGCAATGTGAGTTTGAACTGTCTTTATAGGTTTAAAGTTTTAACATAAAACAATATAAGCTTTTTATGTTCCAGCCCTTACATACTTCTAGTCTGGCGCATTTCTGCAGTTGAGAACTTTTTAATGACATGGAGTTAGCTATGCTAATAATGAGTCAGTATCGCACGTACCCATCTTCCTATCTGATCAAAACAAAACAATATTAATTATAAACCATACAAAGATAATATGCATTGATGCGGAACAACACATAAGTAGATGCGAACGTGTCGTCAGATACTTCGTCAGCACCCGTCTCAACAGATGATTGGTTATGTGTATTGCTTCCTCATCGAATGGTGCTGACGAAGTTTCTGATCAGACGCGTTAGTTCGGATGTTTTAGTTCGTATGTTCGCCGTCATAATACCTGATCGCGCAATGGAAATTGTGTTCTACGCGGATCATATCGGGATCGAATCCCGAACGTACACACCTCAGGCCCGGTTCTCGCCGAGCGTTAAGTAAGCAAAGCGTAAAGCAAAGGTAGCCGCTTGACTGTCATGTATGGATGTATTATAGCCCATGGTACGAGTATGTTATGTGACAGTCTGGATTGACGTTGCGCCAACTCCAGCTGTCATACCTTTACCTGTCGACTATGATAAATAATGGTATTGCTAAAAATTGTATGCCGGAGGCGGAAGTGACATAAAGATGCATACAAGGTGCAAACCATGTTACCTCATGAACATTTCACTCATCTCACCGTATCCCAGATTCAAAACACAAATTTCGACATCTTTACACCATTCCGTGCACCAGCCTAATCCCAACCCGTCACTGCCGCATCTTCCCACGCCTCCCTTCCGCTCCCGCCCTCCCCTTTCCCGCTCGGGGCGGGGAGGGGGCGGCAGCGTGTCACCGCCGAGACATCTGCGGCGCGGCACGGCCGTCGGCGGCACAAGTTGTTTGCATAAATGAGCGCCGCTCCGTCGCCGTCAGTTATCATACATATGCATGGCGCAGTCATGGAGCCGCGCCGCGCCACCGCCGGCTGTATGCAAATCGGCCGGCCGACGCCGCGCCGCTTTGCACGTTTGCGGCAATTACGGCGCGGAAGGGCGCCGCGTACGCCGCGGGGCCGTGCACAGGAAGCGGGCGGTGTCGCTGCCCTCGCGGCCGGCCGGCGCTGCACGGCGCCTCTGTGTGTTTTGCATGCGAAACGACAATCACCGACCGGCCGTCTTGGACGGACGGCTGGTCGCAGTGGAATAGCTTCATTTCGCCGTCGTGTTGCTGATCGACTGCGGTTTGGAGCGCTGTTGCTGGCGAGGTGAGCCAGAACAACGCATCATGACAATCCAGCAGTCAACAGTCTGCATCAACTGATTTGCGACGTTGATTCCTTGACCTGCTCACTGATATGGACGCGCCGCTCAGCGAACCCGAGAGTCTCCACGTCCTCCCTCCATTCGATGCCAGTCAGCCGCCGTTGTCCATTCCACCGCCCACTTCCCTTACCTCCCTTACCTCTCACTCCCCCCTGTTCTCAGCTCGCTGCCCGCCACCAATCGCCCACCGACCGCTTGCCATTCCCAGCATCCGTCCGCCACCATCGCCCACCGCCCGCTTGCCATCCCCAGCAACCGTCCGCCACCTACCACCCACCGCCCAGTCAGCCCGCCGGCCGCCACCGCCCGCTGCCAACACCGGACCCAACACCCAGCAATATCGATAGTCCCGTTAATGCTGTTCGACGTGCAGCATCGCCCCGGGACAGTGCAGCTATTAGCGGCGCGGGGCGGCGTTTCCTGCGCACCGTGCACCCAGCAGCTGGGCCGGAATTGCACGCGCCGCGCACCAATTAGGGGCGGCAGGCCGGCCGCCGGCCACAGCAGAGTAACGAGCGGCATCGATGGTAATGGTGGTAATGGTGAGCGACCCGGCGGTCGTTCGTGGAGATCCGGGGACATCAGGGGGCTTATGGGGGGGGGGGGGCAGGTCTGAGGTAACGGGTCCGACAGGTCTGGGCTAACGGGTCCGACAGGTCCGGGTCGTATGGTTCCGACAGGTCTGGGTTGTATGGTTCCGACAGGTCCGGGCTAACGGGTCCGACAGGTCCGGGTCGTATGGTTCCGACAGGTCCGGGGCGTATGGTTCCCGGGCGAGGGGTTCCGGTGTGCCTGGGTTCAGCAGTTTCCAGCTTCTGCTGCAATAGGGGTCATCGTTCGCAGGTCCGGGTTCCACCGTTCTAGGCTCCGGGGGTCTGGTACTCAGAGGTTCCGGAGCGGGGTGCTAGGTTTCTTTAGTTTCGGGGTTCGAAAGTTTGGGTTTAGAAGCTTGTTGGTTTTTCAACTGGTAGCCTGGCGGCCCTGGTAGAGGCGTACGGAGTTTGGGGACCCTTTTGCTAGCTAACTGCCGGGGGGCCAGGAGGTTTACGATTGAAGTTTTAAGGCAGAGGAAGGTTGAAAATTAAATAATTTCTGGTTAATGGATAGGGTCACAGAGAGATGAACGGAATGGACAAGGTCGGGAGGGCAAGGTCGGAAAAGTACAGGGACGCCCAACAATGCTCGGATTTCGAGATGCCTTGGTTCGGACAGCGGTTGTGCCCAGGTAATACTAGGTTGATGCAAGTCAATGGTGGCAGACAGACAGCAAGGGGCAAAACAACTGATGGCTGCATTACATGAGAAACAGCAACATAATGGACAACACTAAACATAGTCATAGTCATTTATTGAGGTCTCCATAATGGAAGGGAAGAGGAAAGTGGACGTGGGAATTGACCATAATGACATAGTGGGTGGCCACAATATTTTTATTTATTACATTACTGTAATATGTCATAAAATTATAGAGGAAAGCTTTACGTCATGATATCTGGCTGATCTTTTCTAGTCGTTAACAAGTAAAACAATAGGTACCTTGGTTATTTTGAAGTACAAGACAAAACACGCAAGCACGCATGGAAATTCACTTCTCCTAGCCATAAGATCTCGACCAGTCCTTCGCCAGCCCGCCAATGCGTATTTCGTCTACCTTAAAGCGGAGTTCACAATAAAGGTGGCGGACGACAAAAGGCATCTGTCATAAGCCACCTTCCCGGGCACTAGCCCCACAGATCAAAATTGAATTGGGTAAACTCATAGTTAAATTCTAATCCAAATTAGGCAAACCACATTCAGCTTTGATCCGCCGCGTGGATGTCCGGTAAAATGGCTGATGGCAGGTGCCTTTTGGCTTCCAGCACCCTCAGTGTGAACTCCGCCGGACAGTCTGGTGACGCACGACGTCACACTTTGTGACCACGTGACCATGTGGTGACTAGTGGCTGCGTCACGTGACATCTGCACTCCCACCGACCTGCAGGGCCACACGCGGTCCCTGAGGACCTCCCGGTCGGCGGCTGAGGTGGAGGTCATGGGAGGTCAGGTGGAGGTTTGACCAGTCATGCCCGCTCTGTTCCCGGCAGCCAGGCGCCGCAGACGGCTGTAGTAATCAGGAGGAAGCGCCACGCTACTTCTATGTTGGACAGATTCATCGGAAAGATGAAAGACTTGGTTGCTTTTCAGTTTATCTACACAACTATTAACTACACATGCTCGATCCTGCTAATATTTTTAGAATACCCTAAACAAATAACCTGGTATTTTCTTTAGGATAAAAAACGATTGGATTTTGTCAGTGGATTTAGCGAATCCACACTGAAGCCGCCAGGGTGATTGGTTCAGATAATCCCATTCCTGGTAAATATGTTTTTTTTCCAGCCCTGACATCTTACCATTAATGAGAGACAGTTAATTGTTTACTTTATACTGAGTACTTGAAACTCCGAAGATTTGTTATTTAGACGAATTAATTTATGTATTCATATTCAATGATATCCTAATGACATTGTTGCCTGGGCCCCCGGTCATCCCTCGCAAGCATCATTTTAGTGAGCAGAGTAATCCATAACCAACTCATATCAAATGCATTCCGGTGGTTAAATAATGAGGCCATGCATATATCATTTTTGGCAACACCGATGAATGAATAGCATCCCTAATGCATCTGCATATCTAAATGATTAATGCAAATGATGCATGTATGATATCAACTCACCTTAGATCCGTATGAATATGATTGCCCAATACGACGCTTTATAATGCAAATAAAATAATGAATTTCATGCAGTAAACCAGCAGCATGAACTGAACAAATAGGCATTGACTAAGCTGACTAAACTGACTATACGGATGCACATTGCACACTGCATAAACACGAAAATCTGGTGATTGAATACGTGTGTATGTACTTCAATATACTATGTCTAACCCGGTATGGACCTTATTGCATTAGACAAGTCACAGGAGAAAGCAATTTTAATTGGAGGCGAATTCAGTCTGGGTATAAGTTCACAAAACAGATCATTCTGAAATGTTTGGTGTCGTGTTTTAACATGCTGTTGGCAAATCTGTCCCAAGTGTAAAACCAAAGTTATTTATTTACTGAAAAACAATTTGAGGAGAAAAAAATATTGAATGCATAGCGGCAAAGAAACCTTACAAATACACTTTTTGAGCATCCCAACGTCGAGTGGCATTACGTAACGTGGCGCCAGGGGCGGCGACGGAGCGTCACATTTCTCGTCGACTATCGCGGCCCTCCTTCGCAGCCGCCGACCCTGCGCCCGACTAACCGGTGTCATTTCTCAAAAGTCTATCGCCCTCATTTCCATTTTAGGGCCAGCCGAGAGTGGATCGCAGATAATCGCGCATAATGAGCGCGTTTTTCGCCGTGCCATCTCGCGAATGTGATCCTATTTTCGGTGAAATGTCGGCGCGCTGCCAGAAGTGTGCAATAAACCGCAGATACGCGGCTCTTCATCGGGCCTGGGGTCGAAACTTTGTCCGGCCGCTTGGCAGTTGGATTAAGAGGGTTTCAAAATGAAGCCAAGCCTGATGAGTTTCGGCCCGGAGGCCAGTCGCCTCGGAGCAGAGGACTTAACAGTCCTCCGCATGACCAATCCGGGGAAGAGTAATGGGTCAGGAGTTTTGAGATGTTAGTCAATATATATATTTAATTGCCACCGATTTGTCAACTTCCAAGAAGAAAGCTTTAAAAAGTTGCACACCATGGTTCAGAATTGTCTAAATGTATACATTTGCGTTCATCATGGCATATCTATTTGTATCATGCGCCGAATTTTATCGTGATGAAATTCGGCGGCGTGATAAAAATCGGACCATTTCTTGAAATCAGCCGTTTTCAAAAGTTCATTTTTTTCCCCAACGACAAGATATTTGCATTTGTAAGGCGTCTTGCCTAAAATCACAGGCAGCTTCCGATTATAAATCGACCCTTATTCCGTTATAATACGTGCAGATAAAATGTAATATTTTATATCACTACTACGTTAAAAAAACACTATTTGAACTTTCCCAATTATCAATGGTCACACAAAATACAGAGAAAAAGAACAGTCGAAAAGCGCGGAATCGGGTGACAACATCTCACCGCAAGCCCACACGGCTCCGTATCTGACGACTTTGACAGGTGGAAGAAAGAGAATGTTCTGCGCTAGCGGAAAAACTGTGGGAAAAACTCTCCGCGCGCTCCGTGCACGGTGATTGGCTGATAAGGCCGGCTGCAGCTGGCGGTGTATGTCGGGCTGCCGAGCATCCGTGCTACCACCGCTCCTGCTGCTGCTGCTGCTGCTGCTGCGGCCCGCTACCGGAGATAAAGGCAGTTTTAAAATGCCTGGCTGTTTGTGTGGATTAGTGCTGGTAATGAGGATATAATAGCACAGGTATGCCGGCTCGTCGCCGTTATTTTTGTTCGGGGATGCTGGTAGTCCTATGCTGTCGGTGGCGAAACAGACTGCCTGCGGCGTTAAATATTTTATCTGCGGTAATCCGTGTTATCCATGACACCAACACAATGTTTACGTTGGGGCATAGGCATTCAAAACACGTCATCGCACCATTCCAGCTTCATAGATCGTCAGTTGGCTGAAGTAAGCCTTTGAAGAATCCAGACTATGAATATCCATTGCGCACCACTTTATATCAACCACGACAACAATCACCATTCCATGCAACACAAATTACTTGTTCAAATATGTCTTCTCAGGGAACGTCAAAGTTTAGTTCCCACTAGATTTGGCAACCCCATCGTCACGTGACCCCATAGTGATGTCAGCACTGGGCAATGCCTTGTCTCCATTGCCTTTGAGTGTTTACTTAGCAAAATGTTGTTTTGTCCCTGGCGCGCCAGAATTGCGCGATCTGGCAAAAAGAGCATATCATATGTATAGGTTCTCCAACAGTCTGCTACGAATATCAAACATATTTTCATGATTATATTTTAAAATTAAGAGGCACTGATAATGTGACGACAGAATTGGCTATACATGTCATGTTCCTATATTACAAGTGTGAAAAAATATACCCATATAGAAATAAACACAATGTCATCAAATTTTCATCAAATCTTTATCAAATAGTTTATTTTGGTACAAAACTTTCTCAAGGCTGTTTTTGCAGGGCCTTGGTTCTACTGTCGACAGAATATACATTTTGAATATACGCAAACATTTTTGGAAAATATGGTTAAGTAGATTAATTCACATAGTTTCTTTTATTTTTTGTATATTAAATCCACTATCCCAAATTCACGTATGTTCCCTTATAAAGGGAGGTTAAAGAGTTCATAATTCATTACAACCTGTCACTGACTTCCCGAGTTTTTAGCCACATTTCCCACTGCTAAATACTAAGCTACTTTCGAGCTCGTTTCGATAGAAAGCATGCCGTTTGCATATGCAGCGGTTTTAAGCGTACGACTTCAGCTGCAGGCCGAGAACAGCTCTACAGCTAGGGGCAGCGGCCGCGAATGCCGTTCCTTTGCAGTGCCGACACGCCTTTGTGAGGTTTTCTCCAGGAACATTGCTCTTCTGCTATCTTTATCTCGGAGGCGCCGTCTGCGAAACTGCAATTCGGCCCGAAAACGTCCTCTCAGTGATTGCCTCATCTTATAAAAGACGACTTCAGCCCACCCCATTAGGTAAAAGACTCCCTTGTCAAAAGTTCGCATTAAAGAAAGCGCTCCCTAGGCGTCAGTTAATTTCGCTGAAGAGTTTCGACTTTATGGACCATTTGCCGCGACGATTCGCTTTGTTTTCGTCGGCCGGGTCATCTCCTGCGGGGCGGAGATCTCTAACGAAGCCGCGCACGTGCGGCCACACAGAAGAACGGTCGACACATTTTTGACTCGGCTTACGGCGGCTTGCTGCATATGCAGTCGGCCGTCGGTCGTCGAGGCCCGTAAAGCGCAGCCTGTCTTCACCGGGCCACCGTCGCGTCGGCCCGCCCCGCGCCGCCCCGGGCCATTCGTCGACGTCGACGACCCGCCGTCGCCATCGACGGGGCGGAAGAAGTTATAAAAGTGCCATTAAACCCGCGCGCGCCCCGCCGGCGCGTCGTTGGCGGGTCGGAAAAATGCGTAATGGGATGGATATGCAAAGTTGATCAAGAAAAACGGCTTTGCAGCCGGGCCCAATGAGCTGGGCTGATGGCACGATGCTCGGAGCTCGCGGCGAGATGCGAGGGGCGGGGCTGAATTAAGGAAATGGAGAGGGAGGCGGCCCGGTAGTGCGGTCTTTGTTGCTTCCCTCGCTGCAAGGCTGAAGACGCTGCTGGTGATAGGGTCTTTGTTTAGATAAAGAACCATGGCGAGTTCGATTTTACGGGCACATTTCCCATTTCTTTTTGCCAATCAATCCATAGGTTTTAGCACATTTAATTTACAATGTGATCAATAACGATAAATTATTTGCTTTTGATAAGCAAGGTATCACGCAGTGGACGGGTAGGGGCGAAATCGGCCCACTCTTCGTTTTTTTTTTAGCATCCGACATTTTTTCAGTACCTTTCAAGAATCGAATTCCACACATCGTGTTTAAGTGTTGACCTTATCTTGCCTCAGGTCAGGTCACCATGGACAGGTCAAAGTACAAAATACGAAATGACCACTTTGTAAGTTTGTGGTTGTGCCATGGTCATTGGCCAGAGTATTGGGCAGATCCATTTTAACTATCAGGATGTGATCAGCGCTCTGGTGTCTAAAACTTGTAGGTATATCTCAGATTCTGTATAATGATGACCGGAGTTCAGGTCAATGTTGTGACCACCCCATTACCAATAAGATAATGAGCGAAAATTAAAAGCCTTCCTTTTCGATAGAAACTAATCGGATCAGGCTAGTTCTTTCAGGATGATGTCTCCTTATCCTAATCTTGATGTATCAGTTGTAGCTTTTGGTCAGTGATCCCTGTTAGGTCATCCGAGGTCATCCGAGGCCAATAACACTTTTTAGGCAATAACGTTTGATAGAGGAGAGATATAAACGTGCGAGAGGCACCAATATGTTTGTCTCGTCAAGGCGCATCAACTCATATGCAACTTGAAGTACTTAGGTCACATTAACGACCTTGACTTTGACCTTGACCTTAGGCCAAATTTTGAGATTGACCTTAACAGGTCAAAGTTGATATATTTCTAACCGCCATGACGAGAAAAACGCGATGGTGTCACAATAATTGTCCTATCTTTCTTAGGTAAAAAGTTGTTTACGAACAAAGCTTTCATGTTTTTTTACATTTGATTACCTTTGGAGCCTAAACTTTTGACGTGAGGTCAAATCTGATGGCACCTCAACGACAAAGAGTTCAAAGGGTGTTTTAATGCTACTTTCGAATTCCTCCTACCTATCATAGTTTTTTTATGAGATAATGCAAAGTTTTGAAAACAAAGTCCTAATATGGCAAATTTGACCTCACTTGATCTTAAATATATTGACCTGAGATCATGAAAATTGTGCAAAATAAAGTTGCCAATCGCCCGCACCTACTTCCCAAATTTCGTTATTCTAGCGTTCATAGGAGCTGAGATATTGGAGGAATCCGCCCCTTCCCTTCCAGGTTGCGTAATTCTCAGACCCCCTCCACGGCGCGCGTTAAAGCAAAGCTGTTTCGAGAACAAGAAAAGTATTTGATGGTGAACTTCCTGGAAGGAATTTTGCAAATGGATGTGATTCGTCATCAAGTTAAGGAAATTTGTTATTATTTTGTTTATCTGTATATGCAGTTAAGTTCATAGGTGTCGAAGCATGGGAGTCATGGCCACTCCCACTTTTCGTCTAAAAAAATCGCTAAAACCCTCATTTTTCCCTTAATATAGATGAAATAAAATGATCACTAACATGGCAGTTAATGTTTATTTCTATAAAAAAGGTCAGATAAATCGGAACAAGCTTTCGTTCTTACAACATCGTCAGGTTCAAATAGTCATCATGGCAGAAACAACCATCCAATAACAAAATCCAAAAAGTTATTCCCTTAAGGCGGCAAACGATTCACTACGGCGAGAGGAGCTCAACTATGCACAAAAAAAATGATAGGGGGTTTAGGTTTTCCTCAAGATGAGATACAAGTTTCATTGCCCCTCCCCCCTCCACCCACTAGCGGATCCAAGGGGGGGGGGCAGGGCTTTAGCCCCCCAAATCGTCTGAAATCGGAGAAATTTGACACATTTATTAATTTAGAAGGAAAACTAATAAACTTTTACACAGGCATGTTTGTTTTAAACTGACTTATAAGGCACAAGAAAGCCAAATCCGATGAGTTTTTCAAATTTGGTGAAACTTTTTTAAATTTAGCCCCCCCAAACCGTCTGCAGCCGTCGTTCTGGATCCGCCAGTGAATTCATTTAAGGGGGCTGAGGTGGGGAAAAATTTATCAAGGTACCATCAGAATCCTAAATGATACAGGTTTTATCCCCGGATTTGATCCGTGTGATCTGTGATCTGTGTGAATCCGCCAACTTTTAAATGGCAGTCGTACCGTTTTTCAGTGCTATGTTATGTTAATGTACAATTAGTGTCGATCAGATGACATTTGCTTCCTTCATATGTGGCGTATTGCCCTGGTGGGGGGTCAAACTTTTTCGCCTGCAGTGAAAAAACGTCGGGGTGTAACGCCACCATATTTGGCACAGCTGTTCGGACATCAATTCCGCACATTGTATGGAATTTGTTTGCCCCAGGTCATGTCAGGTCAGGTCACTAGGTCACGTTAAGTGACCTTACCTACAAAAATGTTTGCGGTCGTGCCCAGCCCACAGTGTTTGTCCGAGAGATTTAAAACTTGGAGGATTTTATGAGAATGTAGATGGATTTATGAGAATCCAAGGATTTATGGATCAAGATCCCCAAAACGGGAAAATTTGACCTATGATGACCTCTGGTGACCTCAATATTGACCTGAGCCAAAAATGACATAAGTAATTTCGAATGACATTGTTGAGAGCTTTCGATTGTTTTTTCTGCACCTTTCTATCTTTTTTAGTTTTGGAGTTAGTGAGGGGGTCATTACGACCCCCCTGCCCCCACCAGGGCGCGGATTAAAGGGTTCACCTGTAGTTAGTTTTCTGCCTGCTAGCTTGTTGTTGCAGTGTTCAAAAATTTGCTGATTAGGTTGGAAGTGAATGTTTTGCATTCTCACTCCTTATTTTGTAAGTGAATTTTCACTCCCAGTCAAGTAGTTCGGAATCATGTTATTTATTCTGACACAAATAGGCTAAAATACATGCTATAAAACTACACCTCTATTGTTACACAATTTTCCACTATCAGAGCCTTTTTGGCTTCGATTTTCCACTCAGCGCCCAAGATATTAATAATTTTGGGGGGACATTGTGCTGTTAATATCGGGGTCTAATCTGACTACAGCTGAAAACATGAACTGTCACGTTTGTGACGCGCTACACTGTCGGTGACGCATTTATCGCGATAGTTTAAACTCTCCCCGCGTTCAGACTCAGAGGTATATCCATTCTGTCGTTATAACAACTTTGCCACCAATCCAGTCAGCTTGCCCTGGTGGGCATTTCCGGTACTGATACTTTCTCCGTTCTCCGCTAGGTGGCCACCAAGCGTATCCGGGAGCTGACCGAGCTGGATCTGGACGCGGAGGCGGCCAAGCCCAACTCCCTGCCACTCATGTGGGCCGTGTTCGCTGCCTTCCTCAAGTGATGACATCATACGTAGTGACGCCGTGACGTGAGGGAGTGACATGACGCAGTGATGGTGTGACGGACTCGTCTGGGAGGCGTCACGGCAGCGTAACGGAGGCGTCACGGCAGCGTAACGGAGGCGTCACGGCAGCGTTACGGAGGCGTCACGGCAGCGTTACGGAGGCGTCACGGCAGCGTTACGGAGGCGTCACGGTAGCTCACAACAGGACAGTGACTGCACTAAATGGCGACCAGTGTGGTGTCCCGTAGAGTGTGGTGTCTCACGACAAAGGTGCGGCCGCGATAACCCCACCGACTGAGAGTAGTGGCGGTCGGTCTGGGCTGCCGAGCATTTCGGTGTTCGGCCGACTCTTGACTCCAGCTCAACGATTCTACGAGCCGACTCTGACTCGACTGAGTGACTCCGTGAAGCGGCTCCGACGGGCATTCGACCGCGACGTGCGCGGCCGATAGTGACTGCGACCTCGTGAGTCGACCGAGCGAGGGTGTACGGAAAGACCAGCCGTCTTCTGGGCTCGCAGATCTCCCGCTACGCGGCGCCACCGTCGCTGGTGTAAATTGTACAGAATGGCAACTGAACCAGCGCTGCTGGCGCAGGTAAATTGTACTGAGTTGAGTCCTGATGATGTGTGGTGCGTGTGGTAGGCTCCCCCTTTTAATTGTGCTGTGCGTATGCTTTATCTATATTTTCGTCATATCCACCGATGGAATGGCTCCTTCGCTAGATCACGAATATGTATAAATATTTTGTATTACGGATTAGGTTCACATATTTCTGTTAATGATCATGCTTACACACTGATGGGTAATACACGACAGGGCGTAAGGTACGGCATTTGAGCTGACGCCGGGTTACTTTTGAGCCGCGATTTCTGCGTTAGTCGCTGGCACCGGCACTACAGCATACACTGACAAAACATGGGACACTCGCACGTATAGCATAACGGAAGCTGACTACATTATCGGCTAATGACATTTAAGTTCATCGGCGTAATGCGCATTTCCGATAACATCAGTCCGAACTACATCTCATACCACGCGTTGATGCTTGTAGCCCTACCGCCGGACAGGTAAGTAATAACGGCACGCAGCTGTGGGTTGATATCACTGTAGCAGCAGCGGTGCCGAAACTTGAGTGTAAACTTGAGTGTGGCACAGCGGTGCCTATGCCACATCCCCAGGCGGTCACTGGAACACTCCACAAGACCAACGTACCAGTGAGGGCAGCGGAGAGCCGATCGTGACAGCGATTGGGCTCCTGTTATCCGCGGGATTTGGTGACAGAAGCCCTCGGGCCGCACCCTCACTTCTTGTTGCACGCAGGCATCGTCGAGAGCGGTAACCAGCCATTCAGTCGGCTCCTTTTTATGTCCTCCGCGGATCCGGCACATCAGATGAGTCCACACTGCTGCGGGTCACGGTCCTGATATAGGAGGTATCGGCTGCCCAGGCACACTGCCCGCGCAATACACTCAAGTTTGACTGGCGCTTACCGTGCTTCACTGGACCATATATCATATCGTTACACCCGATCGTCGGCTGCCTTGTCTCTCGGCAGGTTGCCGAGCACTGACACTGATAGCATTGCCCGGCCCCTAGTCCGTCCTCGTCTTCACCAAACCCCGGCCACTCGGGACGGGACTGCTCTGCCCAGGCCCACCCACTGATGGCACACCTCTCCCAGTCGGTCACGTGATCACCGTCCGCCGACCGACCGTCGGCCGCGGTCACCTGAAATCTCCTTCACACGAGCCACGTGACACCCCGTGCTGGGCCGTCCTCCGCCACACACACTGGTCACGTGACGTCCCGTGCTGGGCCGTCCTCCGCCACACACACTGGTCACGTGACGTCCCGTGCTGGGCCGTTCTCCACCACACACACTGGTCACGTGACGTCCCGTGCTGGGCCGTCCTCCACCACACACACTGGTCACGTGACGTCCCGTGCCGCGTCAGTCCAGCATCACGGTGGCAGCAGTGCTCTTCTCGGACATCAAGGCGTTCTTCCGCTTCACGGGCAGCTTCATGACCTTCCGCTTCACACCAGGACAGGATCTTCGCCGGTCTGGCAGCTACGTCACCACCTTCCGCTTCATGTCCAGCCAGGGCCTGAAGATGGGCAGGGTGGCCGGGTACTCGGCGCCCCTCTTCCTCTGCAGCGTCCCGTCGGCGTTACGGTACGGGTAGGACGCGATCATGATGGGCAACTGGAGCTTTATCTCCTTCTCAAGGTTGTCCGGCTTGATGATGAACTGAAACGCAAAGAGACGGTGGTGTCAGACATCGTACAGTGACGTCAGAGTTCGTGCGGTGAGGTCAGAGGTGGTACAGTGATGTTAGAGTTGGTACAACGACGTCAGACGTGTTACAGTGATGCCAGACGTGACGCAGTGATGGCAGAAGTGGTAAAGTGATGTAAGGCATGGTACAGTGATGTCATTTAGCACAGTGACGTCAGACGTTGCACAGTGATGTCATCGATAGTACAGTGATGTTAGAGATGATGCAGTGATGTCCGAGGCGTTATAGTGATGTCAGAGGTAGTACAGTTATGTTATACGTGTTGCAGTGATGTACGATGCATGGTACACAGACGTGGTGAAGTGTCACAGACGTTTTAGTGACGTCAGATGTGGTACAGTGACGTGAAACGTGGTGCATTGATGTCAAACGTAGTACGATGATGTCAGATACGTTAGAGTTATGTCATCTGCTGGGAAAGACACCGGAGGTAAGGCAGGTTTGAAAGGAAATTGCCTGATAATGACTATAAAACCCAATAGCTGGCCGACCACCCACAACACCGTACTGCAATGTTGTAAGTTGTTGTACATACGCAATAAATAACTACTCGTCAATAGTAAACCAGAACTTGTAAGTTTCTGAATGAATTTACATAAAAGGTGCGTTCGTGTGTAAGCTTTGCGTGTCCGGAAATCAATATCTTCATAGTTGAGCTGCCTAACACGAATCGACAAATATATAATATTTCCGAGAACTGGTTTGTTTGTAGCGCTATATCGCTTCATCTTCTGAGTAATTCGCGTGCGGTGCAGTGGATTGCGTGATCAGGCGGCCAACTTCCTCGTGCATTGTAGGGTATACAAACATAGCATTTGCGGTAAACAATATGGAGCGTTAGTGTGCAATTAAAGATAAGCGTTTCGCTCAAAAATGCATAGCCAGGTGGTCGATTAAAACAAAAATATATGTATAGTGAGCGTCTGACTAGCTCATAAAACTAGGGCAGTGTGGAATTTTGATTCACCAATACAAAACCCCCATGGAAGTTGTACTCTCTTTAGGACTGCAGCGATCGACTGACAGGCAACCATCAGGCATCAGCTATCCACCAGCCATCGTCAGCTACCCACCACACCAGCCATCGTCAGCTACCCACCACACCAGCCATCGTCAGCTACCCACCACACCAGCCATCGCCAGCTACCCACCACACCAGCCATCGTCAGCTACCCACCACAACAGCCATCGTCAGCTACCCATCAGCCATCGTAACGCCTCGCTGCAGGATGGCAGAGGAGCATAAAGCAGAGACTGACCGGCGCGGCGGGCGGCGCCTCCCGCGGGCGGCCTGTCCGTCCAGTACCGAGTGCCGCACTGCTACCGGGGCCCCCCCGGCGGCGGCTACAGCCTCCCATTCAGCGGAGCCCGGTGGATCCCACCACCCACCCGGGACCGGGCGGCTGCAGCCTCCCGTCCCGCCCAGCTGCAGGCGGCGGTGGGTGCAGTCAGCAGTCAGCAGTCAGCAGTCAGCAGTCAGCAGTCAGCAGTCAGCAGACCACAGCGCAGCCAGCGGACCGCAGCCGGCGGGCAGCAGCCCGCGCCGCGGCCCGTGCCGCGTGCCGGCCTGCGGCCCGGACATTCTGGGAGCGGCGGCCACCGCTCGGAGGGCAAACCTACCGCGCAGCAGAGAGGCCGGCGTGCCTCCGACCGCCGCCGAGAGGCCTGGCTGGGAGGCCGCCGCCGAGACCGGGAGCGGGCCGGCCGTCACGGTAGAGTCCTCCGCCGCCTCCAGTGATGGTAGAGATCCGAGTCGAGTCATGATGCCGAGCGGGCGTAGAAATCGGGCGGCGCAGGGACGGCAAGAACGGGTAGGACATTCTTTGTGCCTGGACTTCCCGTATTGTCCTTGCTATAGGCTCATATAGTCCCTGGCCTATTCCAGTTACTTGCCAAGGCCAATCCTCCTTTTAATCAACTTCTCTACCCTGTCCCAGTTCTGTCATCTGTGGTTCGTGTCTTCCTACGTCCTTGCCTGCAGTCCGTGTGGAATGTCCCCGTCCCCGGCTCAGAATATTTCGCCGATATAATCCCACGCTGTCGCTATAGGGCAGGCTCGATATGTGGCGTGGGAGTCCTTTTGGTCCGTCTCTGGCCGGGAGAGACCTGGGCGGCGGCGCCAAACCTCATAATCATCCATGGCCGTAAAATGCATAATCAGCAACCGACAGCACGGCTCGTCCCCGGCGATTGGCCAGTCATCCTCGAGCTGAGCAGAGAATATCTGCACTCTGACGTTAGGCAGAATCTACGACCGTTGTAGCGTGTATAGTGTATACGTAGGTGTAGTATATACGTGTAACAGTGTGCAGTGTATACGTGTATAGTGGTGTAGTGTAACTTGCAGTGTATACGTAGACCAGTCGTATAGGCAGTGTTACCTGTAGTGTATTCGTCAGGCGGGCGCCTATAAGTGGCCGTAGATACAAACCGAGGTGTAGTCAGCGCTGGTTTAACGACTGTTTGATTCGTAAGTCAGCATTGAGCAATTGCTCCATGGGCCATGACGTAAGTCGCCCCGGTGCGGTCGTCGGGGGCCGACCCACCTGCACCTTGCAGATAAATATGCACAGACCCGAGCACACACAGACTGCCCAGCTCCCCGACCGCTGGCAAGCAGTTCACGTGTGTATGCCGTATGGCGTATGGTATGGTATGGTATGGTATGGTATGGTATGGTATGGTATGGTATGGTATGGTATGGTATGGTATGGTATGGTATGATATGGTATGGTATGGTATGGTATGGTATGGTATGGCAGTGTCGAGCCGCATGGAGCCGCCGACAGCGGTGCCGACCGCCGCGCCGCGCCGGTCTGGCCGGAGATTAACGGCCGTGTCGGGTTCGCCGGCCGGGGGGACACTGATCGGGCCCGGCCCGGTCGGCGCCGGCGGGATCAACACGGCCGGTGTGGCGGCGTGACGTCACCGACCACACCCACTGACAGCTGCATCAGGTGCGGTGTGCTGTCCCCATCACAGGAGCAGGTCAAGTGTGATGTTTTCCCATCACAGGGGTCAGGTGTGGTGTGATGTCCCCATCACAGGGGTCAGGTGTGGTGTTCTGTTTCCCCACCACAGGGATCAGGTGTGGTGTTCTGTTTCCCCATCACGGTTTGTCGCCGCCGCTGAAGTCACCAGATGGCGACCATGGACGGACACAGATAAAGTCGTTAATGGATGTCAGCGGCGGACAGAGCTGACAGGTCAGGGCTGCCGGGGCCAACGTGGTCCACTCCGGGCCGGTGATCGGCGCCACCTTCGCCGTGCCGGAGGAGGGATTGTTTGCTTACCCTAAGGTACTTGAAGAAAACGGAGAACGCGTTATTGACATTCTTCAAGTATCACACATAAATTGTTTACCCATCTGATAACGGCTAGTCCACGGTCAAACTTATCGATCAATCTGCATCCATCTCCACAAACATTTTGTCCAAACGTACCATTCGGTAGGCGACCTGACAAAGACCCAATCCACTTCCGCTCCATTAGAGGTGACATTTGCATTTGGGGATACCCAAATCCATATTGATGTCCATCTCTCCTGTCGCCGGAAGACGGGCTGAATTACGGTGCGACGGTGCTTTAACATTCTAATGGACACACCCCACTCGGGTGCGCGTCCGCTCCCCGGGATAGTCGCAAGGCAGGCGGTGATCGGTATCGTGAATTACACCGCTGTCCCCGCGGTTGGTCCGCCTGAAGCCCTCCCGAAGCGACCGTCATTGCTCAGTACGAGCCAGCTGAGATTGCACGTCCTGTACCGAGGGCGGGGTCTCACCGCGCCGCGCAGCACACCGCTCTCACCGCTCTCACCGCTCTCACCGCTCCCCGGGAGCAGCGGCGCCGCCTGCGCACCGGTAAGCATCTGCACAGTTAAAAGTTCGACTCACCCGAGTTCTCCAGATGAGCAAACACCGAGGCAGAGCAGGAGAGCAGCAGACACAGCAGGGCCGTCAGCATCGTGCTGGGGGGCGGGGACGCCGTCCGCGCGATGACGACTGATGAGGCGGCTGATCATCCGACACAGCCCAAATGGGGGGCGCCTGGACGCACTCTGCCGGTGGTCACTGTGCAGTGTCACCACCGACTCATGCAGTATCGCCGCTGACTCGTGCAGTGTCGCCGCTGACTCGTGCAGTATCGCCGCTGACTCGTGCAGTATCGTCACTGACTCGCGCAGTATCACCACTGTCTCACTGAGTATCATCACCGGCATACGCAGTATCGCCACCGAGTCGACTCGCGGAGTATCGTCAAAGACTCGCACAGTATCAACATTGACTCACGCAGTATCGCCACTTGCTAGCTCACTATCGCCAAGTACTCACTGAGTACTACCCTTTACTCGGACAGTACCACCGCTGACTCGTACAGAATCGCCACTGCCTCACAAATTATGGTCACAGTTTGGTGCAGTATGACTGCAGTGCAGTGCAGTATGGATCCGGTGCAGTGCAGTATGGCTTCAGCGCAGTGTAGTTTGGCTGCAGTGCAGTGCAGTATGGCTCCAGTGCAGTGTAGTATGGCTCAAGTGCAGTGTAGTATATCTGCAGTGCAGTGCAGTATGGCTCCAGTGCAGTATAGTATGGCTCCAGTGCAGTGCAGTATATCTGCAGTGCAGTATGACCGACTGCGTCTGAGAGCCTGACGTGATCGCCGCAGGGACAAGTCGGGCGGGCCAGTGCCGCAGTTCAGGACTGCGCCGGCCGCGTCTCGCGCAGTGCAGGCTACCGCTTCCCAGAGCAGTGGTCGGCGACCCAGGAGGGCCGCAGGGTCAGCAGCAGACCCATCTTCACCCGATCTCCCATCTTCAGCCCGCACCAGCGTCCTGACACGATCCTGCTGACCGTCTGCCGGCCTGGTTCACCCGTCTGCCGGCCTGGTTCACCCGTCTGACGGCCTGGTTCACTCGTTTGACGGCCTGGTTCACTCGTCTGCCGGCCTGGTTCACCCGTCTGACGGCCTGGTTCACCCGTCTGTCGGCCTGGTTCACCCGTCTGACGGCCTGGTTCACTCGTCTGACGGCCTGGTTCACTCGTCTGCCGGCCTGATTCACTCGTCTGACGGCCTGGTTCACTCGTCTGACGGACTGGTTCTTGCGCCGTCCACCACAAACTGACGACCTGGTTTTCTCGCTGTTCCAGATGATGTGTCTGAAACACAAAATGGGGCGAGATAAGCGCTGACATAAGCACTGTCGACCACCTGCCATCGCCGCCACCCCTACCACACTGCCTCCAATTATACCACACTGCCTCCAATTATACCACACTGCCTCCAATTATACCACACTGCCTCCAATTATACCACACTGCCTCCAA
>JARFNZ010138846.1:0-18813 GCA_031763405.1 Balanus nubilus
GTTAATATTTTGCCCCCCCCCCCCCCCCCCCACCCCACGCCAGAGCGCGTATTATGTGAGAAGTGTAGTCATAAACATTTATACTTGTTTACGAATTCCTTCAAAACTTATGTCATTAAAATAAAATGATGCAGCTAAACGATTTGACATTGGACATGTGAAGTTAATGACACGGCGCTGGTCAAGGGAAAACTGAGCATATTTTTATGTTTTAAACCATACCTGCGGAATAACTGTTTGCTGAGATATTAGCATTTATACTTTAGTTTACGAATTCCCTGAAAACTTATGTCATTAAAATAAAATGATGCGGCTAAACGAATTGACATTGGACATTTGGAGTTATTGACACGGCGCTGGTCAAGGGAAAACTGAGCGGATTTTTTTCTGTACTAAACCATACCTGCAAAATAACTATTTGCTGAGATATTCGAGTTTCTCCAGGATTGGTGGAAGACATTTATCAAGACCAAGGCATTTACTACCAGTATTGCTGAAAACACTCAGATGCAGATACAATTTTACAATTTTGCACCGTAAGTGTCAGACAAAACTATTTCGACAAGGCAGCTGGTGGACGCTGATAGCAGCAATCCAACTCTCCGGAGGGTCGACTCTGTCCCTCTGCTCGTGAAATCGTTTGCCGATTTTTTTACAACTAAAAAATACAAAGATACGGAACGTGCACTGTCGGAACGTGTCTTCCCAGACACGGAACGTGTCTTCCCAGTGGCGAAATAATCTGTGCAGGACTTGTCGCTCCATCTCCCACGCCACAGGGGGATTGTCTTAGATGTTTTGAAGATGTATTGTCACACAAATCGGGTCTTGTTAAACTACTGAAATACTTGTTCCAATGAATATTACAATGAAAAAAGAAGTCTAACAAATAACAATAAAAATAAGCCTCAAGTGCTCCTGATGTGTGTTTCATCGTATTCTACCGTCAAGCAAATATCTATGATTAACAAATTGGGTTATTTAAAACAGTGGGGACACTATCTTCCATGCTTGCGTGATCTTGCAAATAAAAAAGGTGGATAATCGATAATACAATTGCATTTGCGGTTACGCATACCTGATGTTTGATGGAGGAAAAGTAAAGAGAACGTATGCAATTGCTGGAAACTATGTAATTTGGACGTCATCGACCGGCAAAACCTTCGGCTGATTTTGTTCGGTGTTATAAGGAAGCTAAAAGCTTATCGATGTTGCGTAACATAAAATAAGCAGATGGTTTCGACTAAGATTTGCGTGCAACCATGAAGAATTCGCCGAGCGTTCAATGGGGAAAACGGGCTAGAAAAATGCGTCTGCAAATTCATTGCTCCTGCCGTGCCGGAGCCCCGACAATCGGCAGGTTTCCAGCACGTCGTCTCTGTCTGGCTGTGTGTCTCTCTGTCTCTCCCTGTGAACATCATCGATTATACGATGTCTGCTCCGTCGGCCAGGCGGCTAACGCGCTTAACACGGGCCGCTGCGGGCTGCTCTGCCGACAGCGACACCCTGTCATCGCTGTCATCGCTGCGGGTCTGCCACCGCCGCCACTCAGATCTGCCACCGCCATCACTCAGATCTGCCACCGCCATCAGACAGCTGTGTCACCAGACACACAAACTGTCACCATCAGACACACAACACTGTCACCAGGCACACAGCGCTGTCACCATCAGACACACAACACTGTCATCATCAGACACACAGCACTGTCACCATCAGGAACACAGCACTGTCACCATCAAACACACAACACTGTCACCATCAGGCACACAGCACTGTCACCATCAGACACACAACACTGTCACCATCAGACACACAACACTGTCACCATCAGGCACACAACACTGTCACCATCAGACACACAGCACTGTCACCATCAGGCACACAGCACTGTCACCATCAGGCACACAACACTGTCATCATCAGACGCACAGCACTGTCACCATCAGACGCACAGCACTGTCACCATCAGACACACAACACTGTCACCATCAGACACACGACACTGTCACCATCAGACACACAGCACTGTCACCATCAGACACACAGCACTGTCACCACCAGGCACACAACACTGTCGCCATCAGACACACAGCACTGTCACCACCAGGCACACAACACTGTCATCATCAGGCACATAGCACTGTCACCATCAGACGCACAGCACTGTCATCATCAAACACACAGCACTGTCACCATCAGACACACAAACTGTCACCATCAGGCACACAACACTGTCACCATCAGGCACACAGCACTGTCACCATCAGACACACAGCACTATCACCATCAGGCACACATCACTCTCACAATCAGGCACACAGCACTGTCACCATCAGGCACACAGCACTGTCACCATCAAAGTCAAAGTCATCAAAGAAAGTTCTGCGCATATTGTAATGTATCAGAGAGTATGGGATGTTGCCGTCGCAAGGCGTAGGCAGCGCCGAAAAGGACGAGTAACTAGGCGAAGACTCCAATATACCCAAACATCCTTCTTGACACATATGTTTCTTTAGACGTTTGATTATTTCTTCCTAGAAGCCATGCAATGTTTACAAGGACTTGGCTAGGCTGCTTTTGGTGGGCATTTTTGATAGTATGGGGTAACTCGAAAGCTCATTGTGACGAGTCGGTAACTTCGCTTGCTTTCACTAACAGCACGTTCTCCGAGGAAAGGGAACAAGCCAAGTTAGTCACTACTTCCTTTATCGCAAGTTGCCAGTGACAACTGCAGAGAGACCGGGGCATCTGTCCAGGCGAGCCACCACGCGCCGTCCATGCGGCCTCCTGATGCTGACGTCATAAACAATGACGAATCAGAGACAGGCTTACAAATTTGTCATACAGAAAACAAATACACTTTTTCAACACCATTTGAGGAGCAGTAAAATTTGTTTGGTGCTTCTGATTTCGTGTTCTGTAATTGTACCGTTATATGATTGTTGTTTTGCAACAACACCGTTAAACTTAAGGTCGCATATCTCGTTTGTAATAAGTGCGATAAAGGGTGGCAATGTGTTAAAATGCTGTTGAAATGTTAAAATGCAATAAAGTGAATAGTCCTCGGCCGTCGTAGAAAATTGTTGTGAAATCATTTAAAACTAAAATATAGTTGTTGAAGTACTTATCTATCTACTTTCTTAGATACACAGTACCCACGAATTCATATGTTTAGTAACTATATATATGAAACCGTCTTTTATTACCGATCCGAATGATATATTACCTCACTGTTTCAGTAAAAGATCCAATGAACTATGATAACCCAATACCCGGCTTACTCCTGATGGAAGAGTGCCAGCCCTAGTTACCCTAATGTTCGGGGAATGTCATCATCACGATGAGGCCGCTGTGTGAGCCGTGTCAGTCACCGGCGCGCCGGAAATGGCTACAATATCCGGCCGGCGCGCCACTGTCGCCGCCGGCGCGCCGCTACTGCCGTCATGGCCAATGCCACTGCCGCGTCACCAGGCACACGAATAGTCTGTGTCTGAAGCGTGGAAACACTGGCGACCTAGCACGGTGCAGTCTTTTTGGAGGGCGGGGAAGTTGAATTGAATCGCAAATTCAATATTGAATTGCAAAAGAAGTCGGACCCATTTCAAATATCATGGTATTTCGTTTCTTTATGAAAAAACTATTTCGAGGTTAATTCACCCCAGTGGTACCTAAGAATTTCTTAAGAGCATACATGTGTGAGCCCATTTTCGGCCGATGTCAGTCAGTCACAGGACATGATGCTGACGATGCCCCTCTCCCTCCCGGGATGCCCCTGCATGAACATGTCCCAAATTTATCGCTCGCCGGCTGACGGTTAGGCAGGGACAGCGGTGACGTTTGACGCCTCAACGCTACGTTTCTATGCCACCTTTATTGGGAAAACTATCCAAAGATGGTCCTTTGATGACCCGAGCCCAAGCCGGATGACGTCACCGCGAGCAACTGATCGCCGCTCGCAAACTTTCCAGCGGCTGCCTACGAGACAGTGCCGACTGTTGTTGATGATGGAGGCGGCAGTTGCGGGACATATTATGGCAAATGGACGCCGAGAACGGCTTCTGTAGCGGACTGAGGCGGTTCTATTGCCTTGCTTCTTCTCCCAGCAGATGCTATAAACAGCCCCGAGGCAAACTTAGGGAAGTATAGGGATGTCGCGAGCCATTTCTGCTCTTCACCTCCCAGCTCGTCCATTTTCCCTCTCGTGTGTGCCTTTCGACTTTTGTTTTGCAGTAACAGCGACCATGACTTTGGGTGTTATCTGATTCCTATTATCTTTAAGTTTAATAGCCATACACACTCGATGTATTCTAACATCTATATTTCTGTCCTGTGTCCTGAGCTTTGCTTATCTTCGTCTCAGTTTCGTGGACACCGCGCTCTTTTGATCCCCAATCGATTTCTCTGCGAATCCTCTGCAAAGTCAATCTGGGGCCGCACCTGCATTGTTTCCACACATTGCAAAGCCACAGCCAATGTGTCTCCAAGGCTTGTCTCCCCAGGCTTTCTCCCGGTTTGTACTCCGGTTACGGGGAGACACTCCTGTCTCCACAACATATCTACACGACATGTGTTCACGGTTTGTCTCCGCTGCGTGTCTCCCCAGCATGTCTCCATATCATGCCTCCCGGGCGTGTCTCCGTATCGTGTCTCCGCGGCGTGTCTCCGTATCGTGTCTCCGCGGCTTGTCTCCGGAGATGGCAGGGTGGCGGCGTGACCATGGTCTGCGGCTGCGACCACAGACCGTTAGCCCATCGACTGTATCACGGCGTGTAACGAGATACTATCACTGGACACACCGACCGATAGCTGATCACAGTCACGTACTGGAGTGACGTGGCCGGAGTTTTCAACCAACCTATAAAAACGACCTTAAATTTCTACAATTAGGGGATTCGTGGCCTTCCAGCGAGGGATTCCAATAATCTTCTAGTTTTCAAATGCATGTTTATATTTTGTAATCGTTTTTGTCTTACAGTGATCGGTAAGAGACCGATGAAAATCTATGGAAATGCATATGACTCATCCGAACCTATCAAGGATAAACGTTCTTTATATTTTGAGGCAGACAGGTGACCACTGACCACTACCTGTGATATTTTCCACTTTCGCCTTTTCATTTTCATTGCTAGAAAGAAAATGACATTGGTTGATCTATAACCACCAAATGTTGCAAATCCGACTATAATTTTACGGTCGATTTCGTGGTTATAAAACCAGGCACATCCTAGGTATTGCCACGACGAAATTCCGGTAGGTATGTACGTATTCTTAAGCGCTGCGTTTGCCCGGCCAATGGGACAATCGGACATTCAACAATCAAATTGTAACTCAGGAGGCGAATTCGTTTAGTGCAAGAGAAACTAGCAATATGCATGGGTAAATCAATTTTCAATCGGGGTAGACGTGTTCGCCAGGTGGTTAAAGCGTTTCGCCACCAAAAGGTGAAAGAGGCCTCCTCCGATGTTTAGCGCTTGCTTGAAATGCCCCTTTTTCTGGTACAATTACCCCGCATGCTGACATTGCTTTCACCTGTGTCTTCCGAGGCGCTTATCCAGGCCGGTGCACTGGGGAAAATGGGAAAGAACTCCAGTGCACCCTCTTGCAATTTGTTCTGGCTACGGACTTGGTCTTTTCAGTCGAATGTCAGTTTTTGATCCGTTACATATCGTGGTTCTGTCACCCGTGTCACCTTCAGAGCGAGGCGCCATTGGATGGCAGTACAGCAGTATCACCTTCAGAGCGAGGCGCCATTGGATGGCAGTACAGCAGTATCACCTTCAGAGCGAGGCGCCATTGATGGCAGTACAGCACCTCCGTCACCGAGCAATCCCATCTCGTCAGCCTTTTGACCCCAGACGAAACACCACCAGCACCACGGGGGATCACTCGCTGAACTTCGATCAGGGTGTGTGATGGTGTTGATAGTTTGATGCAACGCTGCAAAGGCATTCAAAACTATTCGTTGTAGGTAGAGACATATACGTACCTGCTTGTTTGAAGCATAGTTGCCACCCAAAAAGCTCCCTCACTACCCCATAATGATGCTAATTGGGGCCTAAGGGCGCGGTAACCGAAGGTTGTCGTTTCAATAGTGAAAAGAGCTATTGCTTGCAATTGTGTTTTACTATTGAAAAGCAACCTGAGCTGTGCTCTGGTGCTTGTTTTTTGGGAGTTTGGAGGGGGGGGGGGGGGGGGAAATTGGCGACCGGGTTTGGTGCACCGGAAACGTAACCGTGCATTTTTTTAACAGAAAATTCCTGAATACCTATCAAATTCATCCGTGTAGGCACTTGTCGGGTCCGCTAGAGCGTGAACAAAATATCTGGCGCGTGCGGCAGCGTGCGCCGTTTTTACCAATGATAAGTCCATGGGGATTTCATAATTTTTAACTCTATTCTACCGAAAGCGTGTCGATAATTTTCGGGAAAAGTTCAGAATCGGTGCGTCATCAGGCTATCTGGTGATGGTAGGCTCCGTTGCTTTTGGGAAAAAATCTTAAGCGCGTGTAGCTGCGCGTATCATTTTTCATTGTTTTTACCAATATAAGTCGATGGGGACCTCTGCGTAAAAATCGAAACACTATCTTTGCGAAAACGTATCGATGGATTTCTGAGTAAATTTCGAAAGCTTTGCTTCATCAGGCCTGCTGCTGAATCCTAGGGGTAAAGGTAAATGAGTAAACGTCGAGTCGACTCAAAACCATTTACATTGCCACTTGAATTTGATGTGAGTCAGAGTCCTTCGGAAATGAGTCAGAGTTGAGTCTATCCGAAAAAAATATGAGTAGAGCACAACCCAAGTGTGAGGGAAGCCGCCGTGAAATGCTTGTGACGTCATGTATCAAGCCAGACAGAAACTTGTTAATGTATCTAATGATACATCAATTCACTGTCAAAACCAATGCCATATTTGTGTTTTTTCTCACTCATTTCACCTTATTGTTGCATTTTAAGACATCTTCAATGTGAGGCATTGTTGCATTTTAAGGCATCTTCTTTTAACAGTTTACAAATCTATATGCCTTCTTGCGATTGGCCAAACAAGAACACTTCCTACTTTATCAGCGTTATGCCAACTAATTGTTAGTTTACTAGCATGCAGGCATCGGAAGCTGACACTTCTAACTTGCGTACATCTCGCTCGCCAAACAAATTGCCGGCCGGATTGCGTTAGCGTTTAATTGATTAGCCTGCGGGAGAAACTTCCGACGGAGGCAGCCGACGCGATCAGCCACACCTCCCTACCCCCAGAGCCCTCCTCCTTGCCGAGACGCGTGGGGTGACAGCTGCAATGGTGCGATGGTAATACATGGCTGGTGCGAGGATGAGCGCTGCTGTGATGCGGATAGCCGATGGCGAGCGGGGCGTGAGAGGCGGCACGACATGACTGGCAGGAGTCACGCGGCACAAGGAGGCCACTGAAGGGGACCCAGCTTACCTGCATGGAGTGTTCAAACGGAGTTCCTGGTCCAGTTAATGTGCAGGATTATACAATATGCACTGTACAGTCCCCAATACCCCAATCAATCAATCCGCAATCCGGTGTGTAGCCTCTCCTAAAAGAGCTGGACGGGCTGAGCTGGTAAAAATTGGCAGTAGTGCCATTAAAATCCTTTTGAAAAAAAAAATTATCCCCGGATTTGACTCGCTTCCCAGCACAAATTAGGGTCATACCATCTTCCTCGCCAAAACGTTGGGGAGGGGACCTCAAGCCTCTCCAACCGAACAAAATCTGCATCACCGCGCCAACCAATCCCATAAGTGAAAGCATGCCTCTATGAACATTCAACATATTACCAATTAATCATTATACGATATATGTATGTACTCGTAAGTACTTAACAACAATGGTGTGTGTTATCAGCATGGTACTGCTTAGTTGATGTTGTTTTAGGCGCTGGTACATCCCTCTCTGGTAACATTTAAGACATTCTTTCGTCGTGAAACCATTATGAGTTTTGTGATATTTTGCTGGATGCAGAAAATATTCCATAACATTTTTGTTTTACTTTTGTCTTCCTTGCTTGAACGGCATTCGGTAAATCTTAAGAAGTGAGCAATTGATTATAATTTATTTTGCTTTCCAAATTTAGAATGCTTTAAGAACTCATTTGTCGATAAATGTTATCAACGGTTTGATAAATATAAAGTCCACTTTTCCAAACCGATAACGAAAATGAAACTAACCAAGTCCAACAGAGATGCTGAGAGATGCTGTATCACAGCTTGAGGCGCGAGCTGCTTTCTTTATTTTTAATGAAATTTTGACCAATAAGAAATGTGAAAGCAGTGACTTGAAAGGCATTGTTCAGCCAGTTTTCAATAAAGTGAGGTAGTGAGCCAGTGAGCCCGAAAATCCAGCATCGCGCCGGCGGCGCATTTCCGATTGAATGTTCACGCTTGGAAGGGCGACGCCTCGCTATTTGCTTTTCGTCAGCACCAGTTATCGGTAGCATTGCTTTAACATACTAGAAGGTAGTCAATATAGGCAATACTAAAGGTAATCAGGAATATAAAATAGTCCACTCTTGTTACTGCGTTGTTACATATTAAATATGTATGTACTAAAAATCGAATATAAAACCCGCTCCCGGGAGATGAATGCACGCCGATCACAACGTTAATGACGTTTTTTTCCATACAGTTATCAGAATGTACAGGATATTGATCCGACGGGCAATGCCAGACTGAAATGGACACTAAACTATAATCCCAGGCCCAGCGTGCAATAAGTGAGGTTGGTATAATATATCTAAAACTATTCAATTTTCCTTCAAGCATCACAGCGAGGGCTCATCAAATTTTGAACAAAGACCGGATAGACGGACAGGGAAGGCAAAGAATAAACAATCCGTTCTTTACAACATCGTGCCGGGAAGAAACCTGCTTTTAACAAGGTGAATATAAGCCTCCTATCCACAAATTTCCACCGTCAAATTATATTCCATTTCTCCTTTGCACAAAATGTTGCCGAGCCGCTCCATCAGAATGCATCAACCCCAGCTCCCACACAGCCGGGCCAAGCAGTCTCGGCCGGCCAATTCAGCTCAGCGGGCCGGCTCCAAGCTGCAAGGCATCGCCTTGCTGCACATCGATCTTCTCAAACTTGACCGATTGTCCCGCAGTTTTCTGAGACCAGCAATTGCGCTCAATCTTTCAGAGATTCGCCCGATTGCTATTCAATCAAATAAATTTCAACATTCCGAGCCTTATCCTTCTGAATTGTCTACTTAAGTTTGGCCATCGAGAGCGGGCAGCTTCTGCCGGCCGTCGCAGCCCGTCCCTTGGAGGTGACGGCTCGCTGACTCGGCCCGAATACCTCGCTTACGAGCAACACCGTGACGCTGCCGAGGCTGGCAGCCGCGGCCGGAGATATCAAACGGTCATCGTCAGCCGCCAGTAACGGGGGGTGGAAGTTCGCCGTCCACCGTCCACCGTCCACCGTCCACCGTCCACCGTCCACCGTCTACCGACGGCTATCTCCAGATGGACCACTTGGCGCCTCCTCTCGTCTCCTCTCGTCTCCTCTCGTTTCCTCCCGTCTCCTCCCGTCTCCTCCCGTCTCGTCTCAGCGTCCGTTCCCGTCACATGGCCACCACATGGGCCGAGAGAGCCGCGCGGCGCCGTCGTCACTGGCGGAGGCGGAGGCGGAGGCGGCGGCGGCTGAGGGGAGCCATCTGTCGCACCTGTCGCCACCCGGAGAGCTCCAGGCAGGAGGTATCGATCCAGGCCCTGTGGGCCGGGCCGCGGGTCAGGACCGGCCGGCGGCACTCGTGCCGGTGACAGGCCGCCGAGGACTGTCCTGCTGTCCTGCCGTCCTGCCGTCCTGCCGTCCTACGCCATCCTACGCCGTCCTGCCGTCCTACGCCGTCCTACGCCGTCCTGCCGTCCGTGTCCTGCCGTGTCCTGCCGTGTCCTGCCGTCCTGCCGTCCTGCTCTGTGGCCTCGCTGATCTTTATTTCTTCGGTCCAGCGTTTCTGCCATTCGGCCCTGTCAGGATGTTGTCGATCACACTGAAAGGGATGTCGTTGTATCAAGGCCCAATAGCACTGATATTGGCCCCCGGAGTGGGTTCGGTTGAATTGGGCTTTGGAAACGCTGAGTACTCACTCGGGTCGAGAAAAACTCCGGAAATGGGAAAAGAGGCGTCTCCTTGAACAGGCCCATGGATGACTTGAGCAATACGGATGGCCTTTCAAAGTGTCTCACAATATATGTCTTTGTTTCATTAATAATATGAAAATATAATAAATATTTAAATTTAAAAATGTATTGGTTCTCGCCGGAACCAGGACCACATTTGACAGTCAACGCCATATAAAAAATGCACTTTTGAGGACATGCCTTCTCAACCATTGGGTCACAGCATTTTAACATTATAGACGTATAGAAAAAACATCTTTCAAGAGATGACAATTATCATCTTCGCGTTTAAGTGGTTTAACACTGCTGGGTTTTGATTATGGTGTCTGAGATATTCATAGTTATTCCAGGACTAGGCCAGACGTTCCACCGATTAGTTGACTATCAGGTGACCGTACCGCATTTCAGAACCGAAACGAAACAAGGCTCTCCGCCCGCCCGAAGATGTGACAGGAATCGCACAGGACAAAACACTGCGTCCGCGGGAGTCCGTGCTCTGTGCCTTCTGCCGGAGAGGAAAATGACGTGTGGAACAGAGACAGGCCATGACAGCTGGGCAGCAGAGGGGTGTGATGGTAGCCGAGCAGATGCTGACAGCCTGTCAACCGGTACCGCATGTGACATCACCGCACCTGTTGGCTAGGTGTCGCCAGTGCCGCGGCAGACTGTCGTACGCAACAGCACTCGGGAAGGGCAAAATCATGCGGGCGTGGGGGCGGAGAGAGACGGATGATCCAGAAGGTCGGAGATCCAGGGGGAAAATATCTCATAATGCGGGTCTGAGAAAGAGACCGAGCAACAGCTTGATCAGGGATGAAGGACATCAAGCTCAGTCACCCCTTCAGTTGAAATTGACTCACCGACCTTCATGCGAACGACGGACGCTATATTCTGTTTAAACAATATTTTCTGTTCCTTTTGAAATAGTTGTATTGAGTGGAAGCTGTGAAAGCCTCCAAAACTGTGATAGTTTTTTTTGTCGTGCCATACATACAAAAAGATAACGACAGCTATGGATAATTCTTGCAGCTACCTAACGTTTGAACTATATCTGAAAACACTTAGCCTTTCTTTACTGAAAGCGCCGACCTCCCAAAGAAAGCTCTGTCCCCGACTTTTGTCAAGTCGATTTATTTTGTATTGTCTGTGGCGGCAGAAATGGTCGGCTTTTCGCGATCGTAAATGACGCTCCTTTTTCAGCGGAAAGTGCGCCGTCACCACGTTCTGGGAACAATGGAGCGGTCCGTCAGCGGCGGGACAGCTGCCGACCTAGCGGGGACAGGCGGCCGTAGATCCCCGGCCGGCGATACATAGATCTATCGGTAATATCGGCCATCGTGACGCGTCCTCCCCCGTCCACAATTTACAACAATAAATGGCGACTTCAATTTAGTGCTTAACGACGATGAATGGGCGCGGCGGCGTGCCTGCCGTCGACATAGGGCCGAACTATGGCCGATTCAAATGGCTGCCGCCGCCCACTGGAGCAGCGGGGGTATTCGCCGGCCCCGGTTCCGACTGCAGCGGCAGAAGTTAGGCCGTATATTCAGCGCCGCGGCCGAGCTGCACCTACCTCATGGTAGTTCACATAACGCTACTCTATTGCCTGACTGTGTTTTATTTCGAATTATTTGTGTTCCATGGAATGGTGCCGCTTCATGTCGACTATGTTTCCCATCAAAGGAAACTTTTCCTTTATTTGTAAGCCATCCGTTGAGACGCGAAATATGTTTGTTTTCATTTAGTTTGTTCACTCTCGTCCTCACCAGGCCTCTCGATCAACTTCAGAAGCCGCTCTTTCTCGTCTCGCTCGCTGGGATTGGGTTTACGAGTCGTGCCCAGGGGCCTCGGGTCAAACGAGCCATCGACACGGGTGACTCCGCGGAAGTCAAGTCTACGGTGAAGACGGTCTCTGCAAAATCCATGGCGTAGCCAACTGAACCACATGCGGCTCCAGAACACTTGACTCAAGTTGACGTTTGATCGTAACAGGCATAGTCAAATAAGTTAACCTATCGTCCCAGCTGGATAGGTTTCTACTCGCTCGGAATAAAAGAAGACTGAGGAAAGGTAAAGCCTAAAGATCATGTGACAAATTGCGAGTATGTACATACTTGCAAATTGCACGGGGAGTCGCATCACATTTGCCACGCGGCTGCTACACAAAAATGGTGTGTCACTGTCGGGCTGCTTATGAAATTATCGCGTGCGAGAGAGTTGATGGTGTTGCTTCAGTGTGAGCATTTATTTTCTACTTCCTAGTGATATTTCGCCAGTGAAATATATCGGGGGCAGAAAGTCTTACAGAGACTGATCAGAGCAAGCTCACTGTGGTCTTGCACATCGATAATTAACCAAACGTCGTCTCTGCCGCTTCTTCACCAATGACCCTTCTCTTACTTGGGCACTAATAGCCAATAGCTGGTTCATTGGGGTACTTGGGTTTCCCTCCGATTCGTAGGTTTATATCTGCCAAAGAGAGTAGAGGGACCCACTCTGGGCTCTGCTCAACAGCCATGGAGGGAGGACGGTGGTGTTGGTCTCGGAAGAGCGCAGAACAAATTGTGTATGCTCTGGTAGAGCGAAGAGTGCTCCTCTGGCAGAGCCCTTACGCATTACTGATCATCGCTAGAGCAGTACGGCTGCTCCGGCGGAGGCCATAGAGCAGTAGGATGGCTCTGGCTAAGTGCTGGCGGGATACGTTACAGCCGAGTGACTCCATGCTGCTCGGGAGTTAATTACTTTTCTCGCCGAGTCGGGCGGTCGCAGTGCTTGAGCGCGTCGGCGCCACCACCCTCTGGAAGTTAGGGGAGAGGCAGGCGCATTTTGAAATCATTCTCTCTATGCAACACCCAACGCCGTAACGCTGAAATCCGAAAATGTTGGGGTTGTGGTGACAGTCCCCCCCCCCCTCGCTCGTTCATCCTTCTCCATGCTCGTCCATGTTCAATCGCACCGCCCGGTCTGGCTCAGCTTTATAAAGTTTGTTTCGAAACAAAACAACCAAAACAAATTTACTTGATGCATGGTTTCGAAGATAAACATTATTACTTGTTTAGCTCCGCGAACTTCCGACACAATTGCTGAATCTTTGATACTCCAGACCAGTCTTTTATTGTCTCATATATCAACACTACATGATTAACTTCCGCTTAACTATGAGGCATAAACTCAACACCTCAGAACCTCAGAACTGTCGTGTTAGCCGCGATGGCACCGGGCCGGGCCGGGCCGGGCCGGGTCACGGCTTGAAGACGCCGAGAGGACGCCGCGAGGACGCCGAGAGGACGCCAGTTGCGTCGCTCCCACCGCCTCTCGGCCGATATTGATTGGCGTCGCTGTCCGGGCGACATCTCCGCCGAATTGGCCTGCCAGCCGGAGACGCCGTCTCCGTCACCGGCTGAGCCGGCTGGAGACGCCGTCTCCATCTCCGGGCTGAGCCAGCCAGAGACGCCGTCTCCGTCACCGGGCTGAGCAGCTGGAGACGCCGTCTCCGTCACCGGGCTGAGCCAGCCGGAGACGCCGTCTCCGTCACCGGGCTGAGCAGCTGGAGACGCCGTCTCCGTCACCGGACTGAGCCAGCCGGAGACGCCGTCTCCGTCACCGGGCTGAGCCAGAGACGCCGTCTCCGTCACTGGGCTGAGCCAGCCGGAGACGCCGTCTCCGTCATGGAGACGGAGACGGTCAGACACCTCTTGCTGATGGCGATACCCTCCTGGTGATGTGCTGCCTCCTCTGCCGATTGCTGTTGTACGAGGTGATGATATCTCTTGTCGGGGACCTAAAATGATACCTCTTTTTGAGACGATACCTCCTGCTGATGTGATACCTACTGTCGATACGAGCCCTCCTGATGTTATCAGTATGTACCGCCGACGTGTCTGCCGGATGATACGCTCGACGGCGCGGAAAACTGGCGGCCTCGTACAGGAAGTGGGCGTCGCAGGAGACGGGGGGGGGGGAGAGGGGGGAGGTTCTCCTCGGCACGCCGGTGCTGGAGCCGGTGCCGGTGCCGGTGCTGCGCGGCTAATTGGCACACTGGTTAATGGGCTGCCGTCCGTGGCCCGGCTGCCGGCCCGGCGGTGTCTGCTGCATTGGACAGTGGACACTGGATTGGACAGGGCCCGGCGGGCGACGCTGGACACGGTGCTGGAGCCACCACTGGAGTTGGACACTGGACCGGACACCGATACAGTCTGGTGACTGGGCACTGCAGTTGGCTGTCTTGCAGGGGCGGATCCAGAGGGGACGAGGCCATGACACCCAAAGGTTTTGAGGTCATGATTGGCCCCCCCCCCCCTCTCCCAACGGTTGGCTTTAAGGGACATTGTCACCTATGGCGGTAATGTAAAAACGGCTAAAATCAACGTAACGAATTTGGTGTCAGTGATGGTAAGGCTCAAACGTACAACCACATCAGGAAAATGTCACCGCAACCGCAGCACACAACACATCATCACGTTACTAACAAAAACCACAACCGCAGCACACAACACATCATCACGTTACTAACAAAAACCACAACCACAGCACACAACACATCATCACGTTACTAACAAAAGATATTAGGAAATAATTGTTGACTCACTTCCAGCTTATAAAACTTACAACTCTTTCCAACTTTTAAAAGAACTGTGTGATTATGATCCGCCCTATTTCGGCATGATGCATGCACCATAAATTTGCATGGAATTTGGCGCACTAAAGTTTATTAAATTAAAGTTTGTGAAATTAAGTAAAAAATAAATTGTTCATTAATTCAATTTAAAGTTTGTTAATATAAATTAAATTAAGTTCATACCAAAAATAAAGAAGTTCCTAGCGGCACGTTCTGCTATGCGATTTGTTTACCTTTCTTTGCGCTGCCAAGCAGAATATTCCAATTCGCCGTAGAGAATGGACCAAAGACGGGCGACTCTCGACACACGGTAAAGCGCATTGTGTACTTAATTTAGCCATAGCATCCGCGAATCGTTTTGATTTTTTTTCTCGAAAGATAGAGAGAGGACTATGTTTGACTAAACAATAAGTGAGAATAGAACTGAACGGAAAACCCAATGATAACATTATTTTGTTGGTACACTCCAAAATCTTAATTAAATTTATCCTTCAAATGTCATATAGTGATATTGCGATTCCAGTCATTCCAGAGTCTGTTAGGTTAGGAAAAGTACCTACGGTTTTAGTAGAACTAGTGCGAAAACCCAATCTTTAAATGAAGATTGCAGACGATTGAGGGCGAAGTTTTTGAAACGGACTGGACTGGTTTAACAGGGGAAACTGACTCTATCACTTATCAAATTTTGTACTTTGGGTGACAATGTCCTTTTAATGGATGTATTAACATTACGTCTATGGCGTTTCATGGAAAGGGTTGAGTTCATTTGGACGATTTGCCCCCCTTCCCCCAAAACACGGCTAGATCCGCCCCTGTCGTCTGTGACGGGACAAGGAACAGTGAAGAGTGGGCACAGTTTTGGTCCGGGGACTAGATATTGGAATATCATTGGACCTCAGAGCTGTGGCGAATTGGCTGCGGGCTGCTGCTGGAGACAACAGGGACTTCAGGGTCTGCAAAAGTAGCAGACTGTAGAGGCCCATCCCGGGAGAAATGTGACTTTAGGCTTGGGCTGAGTTTGTATGTTCTGCTGACATTCTGCAAGCAATCGCACTATCGCACTACCTCAGGTGCAACCCTGTCGAAAAGCAGGAATGACAATTTGAAAAATGTTCTACTTCAAGCCAAGTTGCTGAGCCGTTTTAAACGCCACACCCCGCCTGTGCCGGTGATTCCCTGAATATGTCGTCTGCACCTCGCCTCTGTAATTAGCCACGTGAGCACCTCGGCTCCATTGCAGTGGTGCTGCAAAGCCGCGCAGCCAGGCTCATCATCCGCTAATGACTCGAGCGTCAGCTGATTCGCGCTCAGCAGCTGACTCCTAACGATCCGTCATGCCCAACGTGTCAGGATACTGACCTTCAACGGTTCGCTATGATTCACGCGTCAGGGCGCTCCTGACTCCTAATTACTCGTTATGATTTACTTGTCAGGTTACTGACTACTTACGATCTGTCATGACTAACGTGCCAGGTTACGACTATACCAACCATCTGGCGTGGCCTCACGTGCCTCACGTGGTTACTGGCTTCTAGCGATCTGCAGTGACCAGTGTATCATGTTTCTGACTCATAGCAATCTGTCTTAGCATGTGTCATAGCAATCTGTCATGATCAACATGTTTGGTTACCAACCAAGCTACCTATCGTGATCCAACTTCGAAGTGTCAGGTTGCTGACTCCTGATGACACGTCATGACCGACTTGTCAGGCTACTGACTCATAGTCGATCTGTCACGATACCCTGGTCGATCTGTCACGATACCCTAGTCGATCTGCCACGATACCCTAGTCGATCTGTCCCGATACCCTAGTCGATCTGCCACGATACCCTAGTCGATCTGTCACGATACCCTGGTCGATCTGCCACGATACCCTAGTCGATCTGCCACGATTAACGATACCCTAGTCGATCTGTCACGATACCCTAGTCGATCTGCCACGATACCTTAGTCGATCTGCCACGATACCCTAGTCGATCTGTCACGTTACCCTAGTCGATCTGCCACGATACCCTAGTCGATCTGTCACGATACCCTAGTCGATCTGCCACGATACCCTAGTCGATTTGCCACGATACCCTAGTCGATTTGTCACGATACCCTAGTCGATCTGTCACGATACCCTGGTCGATCTGTCACGATACCCTAATTGATCTGCCACGATACCCTAGTCGATCCGACACGATGCCCTAGTCGATCTGTCACGATACCCTAGTCGATCTGCCACGATGCCCTAGTCGATCTGACACGATGCCCTAGTCGATCTGACACGATGCCCTAGTCGATCTGTCACGATACCCTAGTCGATCTGCCACGATACCCTAGTCGATCTGCCACGATACCCTAGTCAATCTGCCACAATACCCTAGTCGATCTGTCACGATACCCTAGTCGATCTGCCACGATACCCTAGTCGATCTGCCACGATGCCCTAGTCGATCTGTCATGCCCCACGTGTCACGTTATTGACTCCTCACGATATTTCATAGCACATAGGCTTAGGAATCGGGAAAGGCCGTGGCGGGGGTCATGGTTCCCACTTTTCTATCAAATTTGTTTGCTCAATTCTTCCCTTCTTCCATAAAAATCAAAATTTAGGCGGCAGACCATTCACCAAGCGAGAGGAGCTCAAATCCATCAATAAATTTACTATAGGGGGATATAATACAATTAATATATCAATCAATAAATTTACTACTATACTATAAAGTTACTATAAATATAAATTCAATTTAATGTATTTACTATATGCTATAAATATACTACTATAAATTTAATACTTACTTTTCGTGACCACCTTACGCCAATGTCACAGTCATAGCACATGTACCACTGCCCAATCACTGTCTGCTATCGATATTACTCTACTTCTTGTTCCTTTACATTACATTTCCTGCCCAAAAATATGTAGGAATGGACACGTTGTTTGCAGATGTTTATTTCCACCACCTCACCAAGTTGCGGATCATCCAATTGTTTTGCACTTGCATGGACTCTCTCTTACAGCATTTTCATTCGTTGTTTTATTAAACCCTCCATAGTGATCAGGAACGCTTTCGTTTATTGGCTACCCTGAAATATAGAAGAGCCTTATCTAAACGATCGGGTGGAACGTATCGGGAACTTTTCTCGTCTGCCTGCCTGATCCGTATTTCATAGCCTCAAAGCCGATTTTCGCGGCCTGTATCCTCGTGGTCGTCCCATCGGCTGGAACTTAATGAACGCTCGATCGTTTGTCAGCGCTTTCGAGAGCGACGGCGCCCTCCGCCCACTGTTTCCAGCTGAATCCCGGGCTCACCGTCCAATGCCGGTCTCGTCTTCACGTATGTGGCAGCTGCCGGCGGTCGTGATTGCCTCTCGGGCCCTGGGGTTTTGGACGGGGACACCTGCCGTCGGCGGCCGGGCCGTGACGCCGACTGGCAGCCGTCTGCCGGGCTGGGTCCGCTCAGACGCCCTCCGCACACGGGGTCACGGGGTCACGGGTCCTCTATGACCTCTGACCTCCGACACACCGCCTCGCGGCACACTACAGCTGCTGAGAGATTATCGCACTGGGAGCTCTGTGGTGCGGAGCGGCGGGAAATGCCGGGACGGGAGGGGCGGGGCAGCAGCAGCACAGCAGACGACCGCTGCCTGTCGGCCGCCGCCGCGCCAGTCAGGTTCGCTCTGCACTGCTCTCCCCTCCGACCGGTTATACCTCTGGTTCAGACCGGCTGGCGGCCGGGTTATACCTCTGGTTCAACTCTGACTCCGCAGCCTACGTCAAACAACGTCTGACCACGACCAATGCAGGCAGATCTCTCTACGGAATGACTAACGAATATTTTGAACATTGTAATTAGACCGAATCGCCGATTTTGCGTACCAGACTAAAATTTAATTTTACGCATTGTGCGAAAATCTTGACCTTGGGTCACTTCAGAGTCAGGTCGTCAGGTCAGGTCCAAGTACAAACATGTGAAATGACCACTTCTTAAAGGGAATGTAAGGGTTTTTCCACTTTGTTGGAGTTAATGATGAATTTAGACGCAGGACAATAAATTATATAG